>APFE030686895.1:109356-163612 GCA_000404065.3 Pinus taeda | reverse complement strand
TCAATCACAACAATAATGGATTTGGCCTCATCACTTGGAAACTTCCATGGAAGGGTGGCAAACTACTTCCCATTCAAGGAGATTCGAAGCCAAACCATCCTCACTTAACATAGATGTAGTTAGTGAATGAGTTGGAAAGAACTTTCAGAAATTGATTTGTTAAAAACTTTGCCCAAATAGGTTAGCGTGATTGCGACTCTGGGATAGAGCGCTAATAGCGCGCCCCTTTTATAGGATTTTCCCCATTGGCGCGGGAAGAACACAGTGGCCCCACGCTAATGTAAAAAGGGCAATTTTTAGGGGAAGCTGCAGGAGATGTCTTCAGGGCATGTGAATCTCATGTTCAGAGGGAAATGATGCAAGTGGTTTCAAGTTTTGTCACTTCTCACAAGTCCCGAAATGTTTCCTCCAAGGTGCAGGAGAGGGGTAACAGGGACGGTGAAAAACGGTGACAAATTACTGTGTAACAGACCCTATAGTGGAGATCTATGATTCCTCTAAAAGTCATGGAAGATTGTGGAGACCTCTGCTCGAGTGCATATTGTCGAAATCTCTCGAAACCCCAGAAAATCTACCAGCCGGAAAAAATAGTTAGCCATGTTGTTCTTTCGCCTTTCCTCTATGTGGTCCTTTTGCCTTTCCACTATGTAGCGCATAGAAAGAGTCATGGCCATCGAAATTGCGGGAGTAGAAGCTAATACACATGAGGTAATGGCAGTGGGTCGAAATAATGAAACCAGGTAGTAGAAATCTATGATTCCTTAAAAAAGACATGGAGAACAGTGAGGAATTTGCTAAGAATTTCGAATGCAATCTACCTGCTTAATGTCGTTTTCAGAGAGGGTTTCCTTTATTGTATAACAGATGATACGACCTAGCAGACACACATTATGGGTTTCACCATTCGGGATGGTACTTTCATTTTTGTCTCATTTCCTGATGTATCAATATAATTTACCCTAAAAGATCGCAAATCTTGCTTGCCTGTGGGTAGCAGTTTCTTGCCATTGCCCGTGGGTAGCAGATTCTTGCCAAATATTACAATGAATCAGGACGTGATCATTTGGGAACTTGAGAAGTGCAAGTACCATCTCCAAGGTTGAAACCCATAATCTTTGTCGGCTGTCTTTTTTGTGATACAATAAAAGGGGCATGACTACCTGAAAGCGGTATCACTGGAGTACAATGCATTCACCATTCTTGATAGATGCCCCACGGTCTTCCATGTCTTCTCAAAGGAATCATAGATTTCCACTATCTGGTTATCAATATTTCGACCCACCGCCATTACTATATGCTTATTCTCTTCTCCTGCTGCAATGTCGATGGGAAGACAGAAGACCCTTGTGTTAGAGGATTACAGACAACAAGCATGAGCCCTTTTCTCAGGTCGCTTGACTTGGATTACAACATGGATTACAACATCCCTTACATGATCCTGCAAGAAGAAAAGGGACAATGTGCACTTCTTCCATGTCTGTGCATAAAAACAATATGCCACACAATGGTCTTGAACTTCCGCAGGGATCAGGTCCAGCAATGGGTTCCGATTAGAAGGTGATTCGGCCCATTTAGCCGTTATAAATTTGGAGGATGAAAATATTGCATTCCATTGGCTGCACACTCTGTGACATGTACAGAGATTCAAATGGAATCAGAGCCAATATCTTATCTTGTAGTTCCTGTGGCAAGAATGGGTAGCCTGGGTACTTATTCCTCACACTCTCCATTTCGATCAACTCTCAATCATCCACCATCATGGTGACAATGAAGGCAGCTACGCAGATTATGAAGACATCGAAGTTTAGAGAGATGAGTGAATAAATTTGACGTTACTCTTTAAATAAAAGTTGTATAGTTTTAACACGTTTTTTTATATTGCTTGAGAATATTACTAGGTTTTTGTTGATTAGAGTGTTATATTTTCCCCATTTTTTAATAAAATAATCTCAGAAATAGAATAAATTAAGTTTTCCAAAAGATGTTTGCAATCTAGTTTAGGTTAGTTTAAAAATGTTTTTTCATTACTATTATTTATTTAACTATTCTTTTTAATTTATTTTTATAATAAAATAACTATATTTAATTAAAATTAATAAATATAGGAGAAGTGAAATTGAAATAGTTTCATATTTTTTAGCATAATGTGTATTTTGGAAATTTTTTCTCATTGTCATTCTTTATTAGTTTTCTAATTAGTTTTTGTTTTTTTTTTAATCTTGTGGTTCACGGACAAGTCATGTAAGGCCTGAATTGACCCCGCTACGTTGACGGGATAATTGGAAAGTAAACCGAAAAATCTAGGGCTGACACCCCTGGTCTATAACACGACACGACCCCCCGTTACATCCACTGGAAAATCGGAAAGTAAACCGGAAAATCTGAGGCTGACCTGACCTCGCTACGTCCATGGGAAAATCGGAAAGTAAAATGGAAAATCTAGGGCTGATGCCCCTCGGCCTATAACAATGCCCCTCGGCCTATAACAAGCCATGACCCCCCGCTACGTCCACGGGAAAATCGGAAAGTAAACCAGAAAATCTATAACAAGACATGACCCCCCGCTACGTCCACGAGAAAATCAGAAAGTAAACCGGAAAATCTAGGGCTGACACCACTCGACCTATAACAAGACATGACCCCAAGAGCTTTTGGGAATTGACCCTATGACCTGACTTGACCCATTGAGCTAACTCTTGAGGCTGTTTTCTAATTAGTTTTAAATTGAAACTCATTCCCTTTTCTTGATAATATATAAAATTATTAATGAAATATTTAAGCTTTATTTTATTTATAAAGTTATTGATGAAATATTTAAGTTTTATCTTGTTTGAAGAGATATTTCATTTTTATTGTTACTTGTTTTTGTTTGCTTGTTTTTTTTTAAGCATATTTTAAATGTCAATTTTGCTTAAAATTTTGTTTGAAATTTGCGGTTCAGGTTATGTAATTTGTTCCATCATAGTTCCTCAATTGTATTGAGAAAAATATTTTAATAAAAAAAAAAATTCAACCTCATAAAAAATTGTCTTCACATTTGAGAGAAAAATCAGCACATATTTTACTTTAACTCTATCATAAAGTTTTAATAATTTAAATTTATTTAACTAGAACTAATAAATGTAGACAAGTGGATTCCTCTTAAATATAACTATATATTATTTTCCATAAATGGGTTATTAGTGTATTATTTACATTTGGTGTTGTCTAGCGAGGGGACAAATTTGGCCACAAGAAATTAAGTCTTTTCTTTTTCAAAACAATATGACAGTGACTTGTTTTGTTATTTTTTTTTTTAGATTCAGAAATGGATTCAATACCATAGAGAGCCTGAAATTATTTAGAATCTTCACATCTTTAACGAGGATTTCCAAAACAATTCCTAGGGCACCCCTAGTTTTGGTTGTTTTTGGCGTATTTTATTGGCAATTTTACCTAAAAGTTTTTAGTGATTTGTTGAAATTTGCCCAAATTGATGAGTTTGGGTTATGTAATTTTTTGGATCCCACTTCCTTAACTATGTTGAAAAAAATAGTTTAAACATAAAAAATCACAACCTTCTCAAAAATATCTTAAATTTTTTATAAAACATTTTTTTTAATTGTAAATAATAAATGTAGAGAAGTGAATTCCTCTTCAGCTTAGCTGGCTATTAATTTCCCAGAGGCAGGGTCATTATTGCCTTAACTACATTGACAAAATTATTCTAAACAATAAAAAATCACAACCTTATCAAAAGTATCTTAAATTTTTAATAAAATAATTTTTTGCTTGCAAATTATTAGAATATAATTTTCCTGCAAAAAACATATAGAATATATATATCAAACAATCCAATTATGGAAGTGTTCTAATAGCTTTTGGAAAATCAGCATCAAGAATTATGGTGCCCAAAAATATTTTGAAGCTTCACATTTGTAGTTAAGATTTCCTAAAATTTTGGCAGCATTATCCAAAAATCATCGGATATTTTCCATTATTTTGCTAGAGAAAAATTCACCCCTTTATACTACTCTTTCAGGTTTTATTTGCCTAAATACCATTTTTATTAATTTTTATTAAAAAAAAGTGTATTTACCTCATAAAGAAGAATTTCAAAATAAAAGATATAATTTAACATAAATATGTGAAATGAATTTATGTAAAGAGTTTGAAAATTGGTTTTAAATAAGTTTTGGATGCCCATAGAATTTTTCAATGTTATTATGCTATGGTATTTCAAAAAGAGAAATTAAAAGAGAATTATATATTTTCCTTTATCTTCTTTTAATCAAGAGCTCGCTTCATTAAGGATTATGCTAATGCAAGAAAGGAAAATTATTGAAAGAAAATTGTGACAATGAAAAATCTAATAATTGAATGTCATTTTGTGGAGTTAAAATTGAATATCATCATTAGTGGAGTGACAATTGAATGTCATTTAAGAAGAAAAAAATTAGTGAAGCTATATGTTGATATAATAAAATAGAGATGAGATCATTTAAAAAAAAAACTATGTGCATCTTGGTGCCAAACAAAGAGAGATTGGTTGTGTCTCTTAGTAAGTTGGTGCTTAAATGGTAGGAGTTGGTTTCTCTTGTAGATTAGTGTCTACAAAGATTTTGAAGATGTTTTTTCCTACAAATTATTATAAATAGATGTTTTGTGTTTTTCTCCCCAAACTATTCCTTGTAAATATTTCATTTCATCGTGTATGATTAGTAAATCTCATATGGGATTCTTTTCCTAATATTGATGAATGTCTAAATAATATATATAGGCATGAATGTATTGGTTAAGTTTTACTTTATTTGAAGAGGTATTTCAAGTTGTCAAACTCTTAACTTTTCGTTCTTTTTTGGGGGGCATATTTTTGTGCCAATTTTGCCTAAAATTTTGGGCTAATTTGTTGACTAGTTGAAATTTTCCCAGATTCACAAGATGGGTTATATAATTTTCTCAATTATAGTGCCCCATCTATATTGGCAAAAAAAATTAAATAACAAAAAAATCACAACTTTTCCAAATACTTTCAAGTGGTGGTTTTGGCAAAAACAGAAAAAAAAAAAAAAAAAAGAAGAAGAAGTTATTATAGTTTTTTTTTTCTCGGTAAAATTAATCTATTATTTACAGAAACGAAATACAATTACATTCTTGCTATCAAAAAGAACCAGTTGCCTGGTGGATATAGTAGCGTGGAGCAGCAACATTCTCAGTATAAGATGAACTAGGCAATTAATCTAACCCATGCCTCGGCACCAAAAATCATTCCCTCGCAGGGGACTCCAAAAAAAACATTGTGACACAGAGCACCGACAATTTTAAGAGACAAACCCTGGGCATCGACATTGCCCTACATCATTGACACCATAGCAATTTGAACACCATGACACATTGACCCTTTGACACCATGACACTTTGACACATGGACACATAGACAAAATTCCTTCATTGCAAGCCACGTAACCTGGAGGAAGACGTGGCTAGTCTTCCGAAACCTCCTCCACGATCCTGCACCAGCCATACTCCTCCATTTCCTACTCTGGAACCTCCTCTGCTGCCATCGTGACAGGCTCCTTCCCAACTTCTGCCATTTTACTTGAAGGTCCTTCCGAAACCTTCACAGGATCAGCAGAGGGTGTCTCCATGGCTCTCCTGGCTTCAGCTGGTGGCGAATCCTCCCTTGGAGCACTGGACTCTCCCTCTTCTTGGGCTTCCTCGATGAAGAGCATTGAGACATGGGCATTGATTCGGGGGCGGTTCAGAGAGGCGTTGAAGGTAAAAACTGTAGAACCAAAGGAGGGCGAGGTAGAGGACCCAGGAGAGCTGGCTTGTAGAAATTGGCTTGGCCTAAGGGAACTTGTGCCTGGAGTATAAGGTCAGTGACAGTGGCAATGGCAATGGTGAGAGGTATCCTCAGCAACAGAAGGGTACGAAGACCCGCCACGGGAAGAGTTGCGTCGGCTGAGCATTCGTTGCTGAGGCCAAACCATGATTGCAGGGTTGTACAGGGCCAAATTGGAAATTTAAAGACACAGAGAATCAAATGCAGGTAGAGGATTGGAATCAGCAGACGGATGAGGGTCCAATAAGATGCTCATAAATCCAACAGAAAAATAGAGGCCAGGAGTGATCTAGGAGTCTGGGGAAGAGGAAGTGGCCTGAGAATTCAGACCCGGCTTCCACCTCCACAGTGCCAGAGGTAACAGTAAGACCCCGAACCAAGCCTATAATAACATGGCAAATTCTTTGCTACATCCCTTAATAATGCTATTGCCCTTACCTCGAAGAGCTCCCGCAATAACTGTGGCCGTCCTAAGAGCTGAGGGTTCGAACCTTATTTTGCAGGCGAAGGTGGGTGGAGCGTAAATGCTCCAGTGCGACATTCTTTGGCTATTGTACCAGCACCAACGGTTATGATCAGTCTCCCATGTGGACACGGCGCAGGTGTGCATGGCGGGCAGGTGGCTCACGCTGCTTGCCCGTCCCATCTCATAACTACCTACTGTGGTCACCTGCATCCGGGGGGATGACATCATGCTGAACTATATGGTTGCATTCCTGTGCTTGTTCATGATTTTTTAGAATGTCTAGAGTCCCGGTTTGAAGAGTATGCTCATTTTCAACACCCTCATTGGGTAGGAAGTCAGCCACTTTGTTGTCGTACCTCTTTATGTGATTGAAAGTGATGGCTCTGTTGTTGAGAAGCTCTTGTTCCATGGCTTCCAATCTTGCTTCAAGCCTCCAATTGGTGGCTATTTTCTTTGATTGGGAGCCATTTAGGAGGTGCTTGGCCATGTTGATTAAGATCTGGGAATCTCCCTCCACCTCCAGAGGATGAAAGCTGTTATTTCTTGAGAGAATGAGTCCTTGCCAAAGTCCCTCTAACTTAGCCGAGTTATTGGTGTCCCATCCTATGTTTCCATAGTAGATTAGAAGAGGCGAGCCTTTGTCATTTTTGTAGGTTTTGCCAAAACCTGCGAGCCCAGGATTGCCCTTTGAGGCTCGATCAAAGTTGAGCTTGAAAGAGAGCTTTGGAGGGGCAGTCCAAGATGCCTTATTGGTATTGCTGTTTTTAGGGGAGACTTTGTAGAGGGGTTCCTGAGGGAGTTGCAAATTCCAGTTTTCCCAGATGGCTTTTTCATTGTCTAGAGTCAGAAGGTCCTCCTCCATCCATGAGTGAAGCAGAAGAGCTCTTTTAGATTCACACAGAGCTTACTCCAGATGATTTCGACTGGTGAACATTTGTCTTTAAATATTCGCTTGTTCCTTTCTTTTCATATGCTCCATAAGAGAAGCCCAGGGAGAATATTCCATAAGTGGTTGAGTATTCCACTTTTGTATGGATTCATTTGCCAATGCCGCAGTGAGTTTGTGATGTCATCCAACAGCCTGCATCGTCTTTGACATCTGAAGCTCACTTTCTCCTATAACTGATTGGCCAAGGGGCAGACGTCCAAGAGATGGTGGATAGTTTCCTCTTGAGCTTTGCAATTGACACAGATGGAGGGGCCATGATAGTTCCTTCGTCTGATTTTATCCGAGGTGAGAACTCTCTGATGTCCCACTAGCCAGAGGAAGAAGGAGACATTAGGCCATGATCCAAGCCCCCAGATTTTGTTCCAGATTGGGTCAGGGGGAGTCAAGTCTGTGCACATAATTTTGTAGGCTTCGAAAGTGGTGAAAGTACCTTTAGGCATGTATCCCTATCGCAGAATGTCCCTTTCTTTGGAGTGTCTAATGCTCCTTTTGCGAAGTTCCCTTTCCAGATCATCTATAAGTGGGATTTTTGCATTTCGAGTGAGTTGGTCACCTTGCTTCCATTTCCTAAAGCCTTGCTCTGTCTCCTCAGTCCAGTACTGCCAGATCTTGTCCTGATGTTGATCCTCTCTGGTGAAGTTTGGAGGTGGATTTAGAATGTTGTTGAGCTTTGGCATTTGGTTCCAGGCATTCGTTCAGAATCGTGCTGTTCTTCCATTTCTTACTTCCCAAAAACTGTGCTATTGAATCAGAAGGTAATGTTGTTTTGTCGCATCCCATATTAGAGAGCCTTTGAGATTGGGAGTAAACCTGATGAGATCCTCCTGAGGTCTCTGATTCGCATATTTGGCCATCCAGATGGCTGCCATGGTTTTTCTGGGGAGGATAGCCACTACCACCAAATTTTGGCACACATGATAGCATTACTATGGTTTGGATCCCTCAGGCCAATGCCTCCTTTTTCCTTGGGGATGCAGACTATGGTCCACTTGGCCAACGCCCATTTGCGATTTGTGGCCGAATTTCCCCAGAGGAAGCCTTGCTGAATGTCCCTTATTCTTTTTAACACCCATTTAGGCGCCACTAGGATTGAGAATAAGTAAAGTGGCATAGCCTGTAAAACTGCTTTTATAATTACCACCTGACTAGCCATGTTCAGAGTTCTGTGCGTCCACATGTTTAGACAGGATTCAAGCTTCTCAATGAGAATACGCCAAGAGGACTGCCTGATTGTTGAGGCAATGAGGGGGGCTCCAAGATATTTTGATGGGAGAGTGGCAGTGGGGAATCCCAGCATCCGCACTACCACATGCTTAACAATAGGCGGGGTAGGGAAAAAACCGATCTGCGACTTGGAATTATTGATGTTGGTACCTAAGGCTTCAGAGAAGTCAAAGAGAAAGGATTTGAAGCGAGAGGCCTCCTAAAATGAAGGGTAGCCAAAGAGCATGTTGTCATCAACAAACTGCTGATGAGTTATAGTTGGGGAGTTGTCAATGGAGATACCTTTAAGCTGTTGGGAGAGGAGGGCATGTTTAATGTGATGTCCCAGGCCTTCAGCCATTAAAACAAAGAGGAAGGGGGAAAGAGGGTCGCCCTGCATGATTCCACGAGAGGGATTGAAGGGTCGAGATGGGATGCCATTCACAAGAATGGAGAAGAAGGTGGAGGTGATTAGACTCATAATCCAATGAATCCACATAGGAGAGAATCCAAAGGCATTTAGCATTTTCTGTATATATGTCCAACTGAGCTTATCAAAGGCTTTTGAAAGATCAAGCTTTAGAATCATACCTGCTTGTTTGGAATGCTTCAGAGAGTGTATAATCTCATGCGAGAGGATAATTCTGTCCAAGATCTGTCTTCCCTCAACATACCCCGATTGTTCCAGAGAGATGAGCAAAGGTAAGAGAGGCTTTAACCTGTTAGCTATGACCTTGGAGATCACTTTGTATATGACGTTGCAAAGCGCAATCAGCCGGAATTTGTCTGGGGTACTAGATTCCTCCTCTTTTGGTATAAGTGCAATGAAAGTTGAGTTGAGAGAAGGTAACAACCAATGGAGAGCTCTCGATTCCTCCACCACTTGCCAGACCTCAAGTTTTATCAGCTCCCAAAAAGTGTGAAAGAAGGTTGTAGTGAAGCCATCCGGGCTAGGGGCTTTGCCTTCCTTGAGTTGGGACATGGCAGTAACCACCTCTTGAGACAATATATTCCAAAGGAGGAGCTCATTGTGTTCCCCAGTGATAAGCTTTGGCACATTTTGGGTGATTCTTTCTATAGCTGGTCGCCTATCTGCATTGGGCTCTTGGTGAACTTGCTTGAAGTGATTTAGAAGTTCCTCCTCAATTTCTTCATGTTTTTCAATCCTTGCCCTACCTCGCTTTTGAATGAAGGGTATATTGTTGTGCATTATTCATTGAATAGTGGTTCTATGAAAGAATTTGGTATTCCGCTCACCTTCCTTCAACCATCTAATTCTGAACTTCTACTTCCATAAAATCTCCTCCTGCTTTCTCCTCTCTTCTAGATTGTTGTGGATGCACTGATCTTGCTCTAGGGTTGCCTCCGTATGACCTCCTGTGATTACTTGTTGCTGTAGGTCTGCCATTTCCTTATGCAAATCCTATTGTGCTTGGAAGATGTTTCCAAAGGTTTCATGATTCCAGCATTTTAGACATTGCTTTAGGTGTTTTAGTTTCTGTTGGAACTGAAACATTCCGGAGCCCTCTGGTGGGATGAAGGTATTCCAAGTGTTCCTGATGAATTCTTTGAAGTTAGGGTGGGTAAGACAAAATTCTTCAAAGCGGAATGGTCTTCCGGTGGTGTTTCCCGGTCGTTGCCACTGGAGTGAAATTGGCCAGTGATCTGAGACTGAATGGGGGAGAATCGTCGTCGTTATATCTCCTCCTAAGTGGACCGAGTTATCGGATATGAGGAATCTGTCCAGTTTGGAAGCGATTTGGTGCTTCCCTACTCTGTGATTACTCCATGTGTATTTACCATTACAAAATTGCCGATCGATTAGAGAGGTGCTTTGGATGAATTCTCTGAAGTGGGTAGTTTCCTATTCCAACTTGCTTCTTCCTCCCATCTTTTCCTCCAGCGAGGTGATCATGTTAAAATCCCCTCCAACGATCCATAGAGGATGCTTTCTGTTGTTATTTAGAGCCTCAATCATGTTGAGAAGATCATATTTGTTTCCTGCTTCCTACGGGAAATAAACATTTGAAAGGTGTCTATGTATATTGGTGCCTAGGATGTTGAAGGTGGCTTGAATGAAGTGGTGGGATGCATGGAAGTCGAAGAGGGTTAACTCCCTCATGTTCCATGCAATAGCCAGCCCTCCTGAAGCTCTTGAGGCGTCCACAACCATCATATTACAACCTAGCCATGCTTTAGAGAGGATGCTTCCTAATGTACTGTTGTTACACTTGGTTTCTTGGAGAAAACATATTTGTGGCTTTTCCATTTTTATCATATTTTTCAGTATTCTAAGTTTCCCTGGGATATTAATCCCTCTTAAGTTCCATGAAGTGAGCTTCATGATTCACTAATAGTTGAGGGTTTGTAATACTTTGTCAATTTTGCGTACCTGCTTGAGTCCACCAGGATTTCCCGACTTCTATTGTTCGTTGGAGTACCGTTCTTCTTCCTCTCTTCTTGAAGTCTTTTGTTGGTAGACTGCCATCCCAATGGCTGCCCAGCTCGATGCCTAGTTGTTTCTACTGATAAGAGCTTGATATGACCACTTCCAGTTTGTTGAGTTGCAGCTCTGGGATGTTATCATAGTCCATCTTTTTGCAGGCTAGTTCCAGCTGTTGAATGTCTAGTCCATCCACATTTATACTTTCTAGTTCTTCATCCATCTATTGCACCTGAATGATTTTGGTTGTGGATATATTTAGGCTATTGAATTGCTCTGGGAGTCCATAAACTTCCATGTTATTTGCTATCTCTGCAGGCTCCTTTTGGCCGTTTTTGGGGGAAGCCTCGACACCCATGGATGCTTGTGACTTGGGTGGAGGGCCCGAAAAAAGGGTTGGGATGAGGCTGAGATGGGCTTAGAGTTCAGATTATGTTCATCGGAGTTTTGAGCTAGAATTTCAAAGCTATTACTTGTAGTGGGGATGGATGCAGAATCTGGCTAGGGTTTTCTGCCAGTTGAAGGCTTTTTATGCACTCGTTTCTGGCTGGGTGCTTTGGCAAAGCCATCCAAGGATGGAGAGTAAGAGAGGTTAGACGCACTGGTCTTGGTGTTTAGTGGACAGTCTCTGAATAAATGACCATGAGCATGACATTTCCGGCAGTGAAAAGGTACATGTTCGTAGTCCAAAGGTTGGATCCATTCGTGATCATTGTGAGAAAGACTTACAGAGTCTGGCAGGGCTTGATCCAGGCGCATGAAGACACAGATGTGGGCATATGAGGTATATTAGTGGAGCTTTATTTCTTCTGCAACCTTTATGTATTCTCCTAGACCGTTTCCTATATCTTTAGGCAGGCCTTCATCCCAATATTCATCCGGAAGCAAGTACATTCTTATCCAAACTGGAGCCCAGCTGAGGTCTTCCTTGTCCGGGTTGAATCTTGCTACCCAATCTCTTAGATACAATCCAGCTGAGTTGAAAAAGTATGGTCCTTCATCCATGATTCTGTATTTATCTTCCAGAGAGAAGAAAATCGCTATAAAGAACCCTTTTGGTCCTAGCTATAGAGTGACATGACCTTTGGGTTTCCATTTAGCTGCGATCCATCCATATAGGGCTTTTTCAGTCAGCCAGAACCCTATATATTTCCCAATGAGGGCATGATCCCTCATGTACTAGATTCGTTCATCGATCTTCTGTCCTGGTAGCTTTATTCTTGGCCTCTCCGTTGCGATTGGTTTGCATGTTTTTGAGATGACCTTAGGCCTTTCCTTCGGCCTGTCATTTCTTCCTAGAATATCTTCTCTCTTATCTGTTTTCTTATTGGTTGCTTTGCACACGCTTTGTTGCAGGGTATCATTTTTGAGCGCCTCCTCATCTACAAATTCAAAGACGATAGGCTGTTCGTGCCCTAGCATCACTGCATTTGCTGATGGGGAGGGCATTGATGCCCCCCCCTGGGGGCTGTCCATGAGCTTTGCGGAAATGCCTCGAACTGCCTGTCGTAAGAGGTTTGAGGTCAGGTCATGGATGACTGTTGCGCCTGAACCTTCTGCTACATTACAAAGGATGGTCAGAACCCTAGCAGTGCTCCCATCGTCTTCCTCTTATTAACATATCAAGTTATTATAGTTAAACGGTATCCTAAAATTTTAATAAAATAAATTTATTTAACTATAACTAATAAATGTAGTGAAAAGTATTCCTCTTAAGCATAGCTATCTACAAATTTCTGATAAGGATGGTTATTAATGTATTATTTAGGTTTAGTGTCTTATAAGGATGACACAAATTTGGCCCCAAGAAATGAGGTTTTTTTTTTTCAAATAGTAGGACCCTAGTGTTCAAATAAATTTTTTATTTTTTAAAAGGATTCATTACCATCAAGAATTCTTATGACACCCAAACTTATTTTGAACTTTCATATCTATGTAGATTTCCAAAATTTTTTGCAAATGGTGCACTCATTGTTTTGCTAGGAAAATGGTCACCTCTTTAGACTATTTTAGGATTTATTTGTGTAAATACCTTTTTTATTAATTTTTTTAACCAAAAAATGGATTTGCATGATAACAATGTATTGGAAATAAAAAATTGAATCTAAGTGAAATATGTGAAAATTAAAACTATGTACAAAAAAATAAAAATGATTTCAAACTTATGGTTTTGGAAGTCTATAGATTTTTTCTATATCATATGGCCATGGTATTTAGAAAAGTGAAATAAAAATGAAACTATATATTTTTCTTTGTCTTATTCAAATAAACACATCTCTTCATTCACGATTATGGTAATGAAAAAATGGAAAAAGTAGCCAAAAAGAAAGTATAACATAGTGAAAAAATTATTTTCCACAACGGTTATTTTTCCCATAATTTAAAAAAAAAATTCAATAAAAAATAAAAGGATTCTTTTAAAAAGATATTTGAAATATTGTTTAGGTTAATTCAAATTTGTTTTATCATTAATAATATTTATCTAAATAATGTTTTTAATCTATTTTTATAATAAAATAACTATAATTATTTAAAAATATTAAATTTAAGAAAACTCACACTATATCATGTTCTTAGCATAATGTGTAATTTAGAAAAAAAAAAAATCCTATTGTTCATTTTTAATTATTTCTTAAGTGAAAGCCATTATTCTTTATTCTTGATAATATATAAATTTATTAATGAATTATTCAAGTTTTATTTTATTTGAAGAAGTATTTAATGCTTAATGTCGCTTGTTTTTGTTGTTTGTAAGCACATTTTAATGTTAGTTTTGTCTATAATTTTGAAACCATTTTTTGAAATTTGCCCAAATTTATGAGCTTGGATTATGTAATTTTCTCAATTCTAGTGCCCCAATTATATTGAGAAAAACATTTTAAACAAGAAATGATCTCAACGTTAAAAAATTTTGTTAAGTCACATTTGAGAGAAAAAATCAAAACATATTTTTGTTAAACTTATTTTATAAAGTTTTAATAAATTAAATTAATTTAACTATAACTACTAAACGTAGAGAGGTGGATTCCTCTCAAACGTAACTATATATTAATTTCCCATAACAAGGTTCTTAATATATTATTTAGATTTGGTTTTGTCTAGAGGCCCCAAATTTGGCCAGTAGAAATTAAGCTTTTTTTTGCATATTTTCGAAACAATATGATTATGGAAAAGTTGAGAGTTTTTTTTGTTTGGTTTTGTTGTTTCTGTTGTTGTTTTTAATTAATTAATTCATTAATTAATTTTCGAAATGGATTCAATACCAATAAGCATGATCCAGATTTAAATAGGAACACAACAAATTACAGAGATAACCATAAACACAAAGATGCAGGGGAAATAATACTTCATTTCATTAATGTAAAATACTAAAATATGCTTACAAATAGAAAATGGAAATAAATAGCTAGGGCAATGGCAACTTATCTCTGAGAAGAGATGTGAATGCTACATTCCTCTGAACTATGTTACAATGAGGCGCAAAGGCCTATTTATTGTTGAGAAACAATGGAAAACCCTAATCATCCAAAAACCTAACCCTAGAAGATGAAACGCCAAACTATGGGCCCCGTTTGGGTAAATTGGTACATCAACTTCCGAGGGTCATAACTTTGGCATACAATCTTCGTTTGACACATACAATATCTCGTTAGAAAGATCTGTATGAGAACTACAACTTTGAGAAGAGAAACATCGGTCCATGGACCCATGTTGCTCCCAATTTTCCCAAAAATCGTTGTTTAGGGCCTCAAAATGGCTCCAAAAGTTTAGGACACGAAAAACTGCTAAAAATAGTAAACTGTGCTATAATTAACGAAACTGAAAAGCTGAAAGAAACAATAGTAGGGGTCCAAGTGAACTTGGTGGGTGGCCACCAATATCCACCTGGATCATTCCTCCCCGCTTAGGAAGCAATGGTCCCCATTGTATTGAGTTCCTCCATGAGATTAGGAAACTTCTGTCATCGAGCAAAAGTTTAAACAACGACGCAACAAATCATAGAGATAACCATAAACACATAGATGTAGTGGAAATAATACTTCATTTCATTAATGTAAAATACTAAGATATGCTTACAAACACAAAATGGAAATAAACAACTAGGGTGATGGCAGATTATCTTTGAGAAGAGATGTGGTAGCTACATGCCTCTGAACTATGGTACAATGAGGCTTGAAGGCTTATTTATTGTTGAGAAACAATGGAAAATGCTAAACATCCAAAAATCTAACCCTAGAAGATGAAATACGAAACTGTGGGTCTCGTTTGGGTAAATTGGTACATCAACTTCCCGGAGTCGTAATTTTGGCATACAATCTTCGTTTGACGCATACAATATCTCGTTAGAAAGATCTATCCGAGAACTAAAACTTTGGGAAGAGCAACATCGATCCATAGATGGCCCATGGATCCATGTTTCTCCCAGGTTTCCCAAAAAATGTCATTTAGGGCCTCAAAACGGCTCAGGAAGTTTAGGACTTGAAAAACTACTAAAAATAGTAAACTTTGCTACAATTAAGGAAACTAAAAAGTTGAAAGAAACAATGGTGGGGGTCCAAGTGGACTTGGTGGGTGGCCACCAATATCCACCTGGATCAAAGAAGTCCTAGGGAACCCAAAATTATAAATTATTTAGAGTCTTCACAATGTCAACTAGGATTTTGAAAAATAATCCTTGGACACCCAAATGTTTTGTTGTTTTTGGCATATTTTAGACACAATTTTGCCTAAAATTTTGTAAATACTTGTTGGAATTTTCCCAAATTCATAAGTTTGGGTTATGTTTTTGTATTGATTTTGTAGCAACCTTCTTAAAAATTGTGTAGTAAGATTTTGGCAAAAAAAATAGAAATATATTATAATTAGACCATATCTTAAATTTTTAATAAATTTTTTTTTTTAACTAAAAAATAATCAATTTAGAGAAGTGGATTCCTATTTACCCTAGCTATCTATTAATTTCCCATGAGGGGGTCATTATCATATTGTTTAGTTTTGGTTTGACCTCTAACCAAACTACAAATTTGTCTAAAATTATTTGGAATATTTTTTTTGAAACAATACTAATGTGAACGTTGTAATAGATTTCTTACAAGACGCCTTTAAATTGAATTTTTGAAAATTTTCCGACAATCAAAGTGCCTCACCAATTTTTGAGTGCTTTCAATCTATATATGCAGTGAAAACATAAGTTTAAACAACAATTTCACTACAAATTATTTTCTGGTTGTCTGAAAGTTAAAAAAGGCACAATTAAACACTATGTTTTTGTAATTGTCTAAAACCAACCTCAAGAACTCTGCCAAATATATTTTGAACCTTCACGGCTATAGCCTCTATTTTAAGAATTTTTGTCCCTATTTCACTAAAATCATCCATGATTTTCCCTTGTTTTGGTAGAGAAAAAGTCACATCCTTAGACTACTCTTTCACCTTTTATTTGTGTAAATACCATTTCTATTACTTTTTTAATACAATAAAGATGAAGAATTTGGAAGCCAATTGAATTTTACAATGCTAAATATTACCCTTTTAGCATCAAGTTTGCACCTTTCCTTAAACATCCAAAGGCTACATTTATCATTTCATTATGCAAATTCATGGTTATGGAAAGGGCTTATAATTTCTTTTGGTGTAAATTGCTATATAAGTATATGGATATGTCAAAAACAAGTCATTTCACTTAACCCTAAGCTTTCCCTAAGTTTTTCGCAGCAAAATTAGCCTATCGCAAGGCTACAACTAACACAAATTTATTTTGAAGCGTTGTGCTATGAAATATTTTTATACTGCTCACCGAAAAATTTAAAGTTTAAGCTTTGGAGCTGCCAACTGTTGAAAATAGCAACAATAAATGTTAAAAACAACATCAAGAAAAATGTTAATTTAATTTGTCCTTGAATTAAATTAGGAATTAAATTGTAATTCTAATTCTCATAGTAACTTGTAATAGTTAACTAAGTTAATTTTCCTTAGTTGGCTAAGTTAATTTGAGTTGGGAGTCTATCTAGATTCATGTAGAGTGGTTCCTAAATTTTAGAGGCCTAGGTCGAGTTCTTTTGAGTTCTAATTATTTAATTTAGTTTAACTGAGTTAAATGAGTTAAATTAGTTTCAACTGATGGAGGAATTAATGAGAGATCTAGCAGTGGGGTGTAACTTGCAGTAGTGGGATGTAACTAGCACCCATTAATGTGTAAACTAGAGGTTCACTCATAAATAACTCATGCATGTGAGTTCTGAGAAAAACCTTGTTGAGATTAGAGTTCAGGGACAATCCACTATCAGTTGTAAAATCATCTAAACTAAATAGCTGGTGCATGCAGTCAGAACAAGGCCTAAAATAAATCCTTCCTTAATTAGAAATATCACAAATTTTAACCATTCAAATTTCCTTTAAAAGGAGGAATGAAGGCACAAGTTTAATCATTGTTTTGGTGACCACGAGTCGGTGATACTAAGCAATAGGAAGCACAAGTTTGTGTGTGGATCTTGTGATAGATAGGTGTGCCAAGAGAAGATTGTGCACATGTTGGTAGTGAGATAGATAGAGATGGTGCATAGGTTGCTCAAGATTGAGTAAAACATTGTAATCTTCTCATGTTTTCTCATTAATGCAATATACAGATAGTAGGGGTTTTTAGCTGTGGATTTCTGCAGGAAATCGTTGTGTAATGTGTTGATTGAAATCTTTGTTTTATATGCTTCATGATTTTAGTGATCATTTAATTGTTTCCGCTGATGAGTAGAGTATATTCAAGTCAATTGTTTTAGCATATTACAGTCTACAGTTTGAATATATAGGGAATTTCTACGTGGTATTAGAGCTAAAATCACTATAGAAGAGGAGAATACGAGTTTTTCTTTTGCAGGAGAAATCAAATCTATAGTATCATACTTTAGAGCTAGCAGGATGTCATTTTATCGATTGAGGCTCGAATATGCCCTTAAGGGAAGTTAAAATTATATTTCTTGGAATGACAGGATAGAGGTTATGTTGGAAGACAATGTGCTTAAGGAATTCATAGACAATGATATTCCTGAGGCAGTTGATGCTCAATATTTTCCTAGAAGGAGTTCGAGATCATATTGTCTCGAACCTCCATGGTAGGGAGACTCCATTTGAAATTTGGAAGACATTAATAGGCCTATTTCAAAACAAAAATGACCAAAGTAAGTTGGCACTGAAAGACAAGCTCAGAAAAATCAAGATGGAAAAGGGTGACACAATATCAAAGTACTTGACCAAGTTCAGCCAATGTTGGGATGAGCTTGGAAATATTGGTTTTACTATTGAAGAAGACAATATGGTAAGCTTGACAATTGAGAAGACAATATGTTGGCATTGAAGGACAAGCTCAGAAAAATCAAGATGGAAAAGGGTGACACAATATCAAAGTACTTGACCAAGTTCACCCAATGTTGGGATGAGCTTGGAAATATTGGTTTTACTATTGTAGAAGACAATGTAGTGAGCATGACAATTCTAGGCCTTCCCAAGAGCTGGCATAATTACTAGGACTTAGTTAATGGGAGGGAGAAGCTACACGAGTGGCAGCATTTGTGGTTTGACTTGGTGCAATAAGAGATTCAACGAAACATTAGAGATGGGACCTCATCCAAAGAAGTGTAAGAGGACTTTGTATTAGTTATCAAAGAAAATAAAACCAAGGGAAAGAATTCCCAAGAAGAGGATGGTGACAAGAAGAAGGACTTGTCAAACATCAAGTGTTTTCACTATTACGAGTTTGGGCACCATGCCCCAAAATTCCCACAGAAGAAAGCAAGAAAGAAGGAGTGTGTAGTAGTAGCATCAGGTGAAGCTTTAGCTTCAAAATGAAAACTTGATTTCACTCCCATTGCATGCGTGGAAAGAATTGTAATGGGAAGAATGTGGTGTCTCGACAATGGTGCCTCGTTCCATATGATGGGGAATAGAAATATCTTTAGTGACTTGGAGGAGAAATGTTAGGTCCCTATACTACTACTGTAACACCTTATTGTTATTAGTGCAACCCCCTTATTATATTATTGTGCCAATATAGTCCCCATATTGTTCTTATTATTCCCCATAGAAGACCACTATTTTTATTGTTGTAACCCTACAATATTATTGTTATGTAGGCTCTAATTGTATTGGGGCCACCTAAGACTCCTATATAGAAAGGAGGTCTTTTCATTTGAATCATCGAATAATTGTTCATTTGTGTAATGTAAATGAGGTTTCCCCCTCAAATAGGTTGATTTTGAAGTTGTTAGTCTATTATTTCTTCTATTTTGTGAGTTGGTGGCATAACATTTGGTATTAGAGCTTTGGATTCTAGGATTTCACTGCTCCAAATGGTCATCTTCGAAATTTCACTATAACTTTTTCTGTATGAAGTTTCACAAGCTAAAAAAAAAAATTCCATTTGAGTCGCAATCGTTGAGAACCTCATATCTAAATTTCATATCTTGTCTCACTATAGTTTCAGAGATATGATAGGAGGATGTTAGGGTTGTTGCAAGCTGAATAATTCCATCTCAAATAGGTCATTGTGGAATTTTCACTATAAGTTGTTTTCTATGAAGGTTCAGACTCGGAACATAAAACCCATTCGAGCCACAATCTTGGTGAAGCTCAGATCCAAATTTCATTTCTTGTTTCTCTATAGTTTTGGAGATACGGTCCAAGACATTTAAGGTTTTTCCAGGCTCTTGAATTACATCCCAAAGAGGTGACCTTTAGAAAATCATCATAACTTTCCCTTTGAGCATCAGATTGAAATTTCGTAAGACATTATAGAAAGAGGATGGATGGTAGTTTTCTTTGTATTGTTTTTGGGTCCTATGTTTGAAACAGTGACACATGGAACATTGTACAAATTCTCTCTACTGAGAAACGATATAAACAGGTCATCTTGGGAGACTGGGCATAACTCCTTCTTCGAGAATCTAATTTCAATAAGACTGGTGGAACTGGAAAGAGGATGCAGAGGGTGATCGTAGGTCAAAATTTTAGACCTGGGAGATCTGAAATTTCATAGATACAATAGATTCAAGATCGAGCTACTAAAAGCAAGAAAATGAATGACTCAAATCAAGAAAATAGAAACACCTAGTAAGAAAAATTGGAGGGATGATTTCAAGAATGTGATCAAAGATATGGCTAATAAGGTAAATGGTATAGAAGAAAAATTGAATGGCAACCTTGAATATTTGAAGAAAGACATAGAAGGTTTGAAGGAAGGGGGACAAATTCACTACAAGAAAGACTTCCTAATGTTGAAAATGTAGTAGAGGAAACTCATGAGGAGAACAAAATAAATGTTAATCATGATTTCATAGACTCTAATGTTGAATTGAAGACCCATCATATTCCAAATATAGATATGAGGAAATTTGATGGCAAGGATCTGGTAACTTAGATACTAGAGATGGAGAAATATTTTGATCTACATGACGTGCAACTGCCACAAAAGGTACATATTGCATCTTTATATTTAGAACCGAATCAATTTCTATGGTATAGAGGGATTTGTTCTCATAAATAGCTTGTTACCTGGTCAATTTCCATATAGTAAATA
The DNA here is from genome assembly GCA_000404065.3 of Pinus taeda. Lineage (NCBI taxonomy): Eukaryota > Viridiplantae > Streptophyta > Pinopsida > Pinales > Pinaceae > Pinus > Pinus taeda. Next base: position 143,162 of record APFE030686895.1, on the reverse strand, counting down.
ATAGCACATTATGAGGATACGAAGAGCAACACCTTCTTTAGCTAATTGTTAAATCTCAAACAAAAGGGTTCAATGGTAAAACATTGAGGACTTCCAAAAATTGAATATAAGGGTAAATGATATTCCAGAGAAGCATTGAAGTCTTCATAGGGACTTCAAATGATAACATTCAACATGAGGTTTGCCTTTGGGAACATGATTCATTGGAGAAGGCATACAAGTTGGCAAGAAAAATTGAAAGCAAAATTGTTGGAAACAAGGAAGCCTACCACTCATAACTATAAAGATGGATGTTACATAGGAAAATGAGCTCCTCATCAGCTCAGAGTAGAAGAGTAGGATGAATAAAGGACTAACCAAGTTCATAGGCCCATTTGTCAAGCTAACGTTGTCTAGGAACTAGAAACATGCTTTATAAATCTTCCTAGCAAGCCATAAGGTGCGCTAGTGGCTAGGGTAACTCTATTTATTACCTCTGGAAGGGTATTAGTCAACCTAAATGACTTCATATGGGTCAAAGGACCAAGTTGAAGGAGAAATATCTCAAGATTCACTGCTATGTCAGCTCACAAAAGTAGGGAAGCATCAAAACTCGACTTGGTTGGAGGAATTACTATTCCTAACGGAGTATACAAATGGGAAAGAGCACAAAAGCATGGAAACATCTATGCTTTTGCCCAAAGGAACTCATGGGGGATTTGGCAAGGCATATCCTCTCGTGCTATATACGTGAGGCTAGGGCCATTGTGGAGGAGGTCGAAACATTTGAAATAATTGCCTATTTGACTATCGAGACTAATCTATTACTAAGGCATAGCAAGAGGTTAAGAAGGGGGAGAGAGAGAGGGGGTTTGGAGGGGTAAGGGAAGGCTAATACAACTGATGGTTGTAATCACCCTTTTCTACATTAATATGGAAATGAAATTGTGTTGTCCACTCCATGGCATTGGTAGTGTAATATTTTTACATGTTTTTGCAATGTCGTTATTATGTGTGGCTTGGATACATGTAATTACATATATTTATATGTTAGTGCACTGATTGTTAAAGTTATATGCTGTGATATTACTCCTTGTCTTATCTATGTGCAGGTTTTGATCTGGAGCTAGCTAAGGGATCTTCCACTCCACTACTTCACACTATCCAACAACATCACACCAAGATTGGAGGTAATAAGTCCTTCTTCCTTCTTTGATTCTCATTTGTTTAACACATATATGCATGCATCTCTATGCCATCTACAGATAATCTGACAGTCTGCCAAGGAACCTCAGAAGATCCTTGGGGGTTTCTACTCACCAAGCACCCGTGCATTAATCCCTATAGAAGAATTCATGACTCCACTAGGGGCTACACTTAGTTCCCGATTTTCTCCCAGAAATTTCACAAATCTCTATTTCTTCAAGGAATTCCTATACTTATTGATCCCCTTTATGACCACTCAGGACTATAAAACACCATTCTCTCAGTGCTCAACCCTAGATATAATCCCCAAAACCTTATTTTTTGGCCTTTTTCCTCACTAACATTGTGTGTTAGTGTAAACAGTGCTTTATAAAGCATTTTGGCCTCACACACAGTGTGTTAGTATAGCCATTAAGTCTCTGTACCTCTATTACAGAGTGTTATCCAACAATTTATTGATAAACAGACTGCTCTATGACCTCCTGGGTTGGGAAATCTTCTTGTAGACTGATCAGGGATCTATAGCTATTTTTTTTAGAGAAATAGATTTAATTCTTAATCTTTTTTTTTCATAAAAGAAAAAATACAAAAAATTTATTGTTTTTTGCTTAAGTTGGTTAGATCTGCATTTATTTGGTTTAAAATTTTTTTAATGAGTATTATTAGTTCTTCGGTTGTGCTTGTGTTTTACTGAACTAGTATGCATGGCATATATATTGACATATAAATGAATCTTCCTTTGTAGAAACAATTTATTCTTCTAAAGTGAAATTTAATAGCATTGTTTTTGCATGATTTGAGTTAGAGTCCCACATAAAATGATACGTTAACACCCCCATCGAAGACTTTAACAAGGTACATTTAAAATTTACCCAATAAAATCAATCAACGTTTTTGAGTAAACACACATTAGTTTAGGCTAGGATCTTGTGTTAGGTAGTTGTGATTTAACTGCCCAAGATCATACACTGAAACTAATGTCATTAACGAGGAAAATCCTTCTGCACTCATACTATCTAGGACCACTGCAATAAAAATGAAGTCGAATATGAGACAACATCAGACTATAAATGAGGGTATCCTGGCTCGGCTTACATCTAATTTGAGTATTCTGTGTATCAGGGATCCCTTTAGGGATATCAGAGTTGAGTTGGGGACTCAGATATCTTAGCAACACAATGTACTGTCTACGACTATGTCCCCCGTGGTAGTGTCTGTTATTTGAGGTAATCATAGTGGCCATACTTTTAAGGATGAGCACAAGGTGATTGGGGCAGGTTGCCCTAGTACCTAACATAGATCAACCTACTTTGTCTTTGGTTTTTGGGAGGGTGCTCATCTTCACAAGAGTACTTGGCCCCTTAATCTGAGGTCCAGGTGAAGCTCAAGAGTAATTGTAACTATACATTTGGCCAACTCTCTCTTTTATTGATTGTGATACTCGGTTTCATCTCTAGAAAATGGTGGTTATCAAACAGGGTCAAACCCTCTACTTGTTGATTGATGTATTTAGTGTATTTTTTATTTTTTAAGTGCTAGAATGTCATCATCAAGACTTCAATCAATATTAGTGTAAAATATATTGATAAAATTTATCGGTCACGTGGCTACATCTGGTCATCGTCGTCAATCTAGATGACTGCTAGGTCTTCCCCCACTCATTGTCGAGGATCCGCCAAGTCCTAGTGAACCAAATTACCCATGATCGGGCAATCAGTCTTCAAGATCTAACATTGAATAAATTTGGACATCCGAAGATTCAAGCTTACTAGAAAATTTATTTACTGAAGGTTTCATTCCTCCATAAAATCCTCTGGTCACGAATCCTTTGGGACCACCCTTGATTCTAGTTGCATTTGTACCTCCTATGTCTTCTGTTGGACATACACCTCCCATCCCATCGATGACAAACGAGTATTGGGATTTTGTGGATACTTTTGGTCCATCACCACCTCCCAGTCGACAGTCAGTATGACACCTCTGATGGCACACCCTGTTATCCCACCTGTCCCAGTTTCAAATCCTATAATGATAGCCAACACGAGTGGAACCCAGTGCATACTAGTTTCTGCCCTTTTTGTGTCATCACCCAGATCTTCGACAAGTGCTACATATAGTGCTCCTTATAACACTACATATAACACGGTAAGCATGGGTTCCTTCAACAACCCCTTTGGTTGGATCCATTATTTAGTTCCAACCCCTAGGTTTAGATTCCTAGGGGCATTGTTCCCAACATGCACATATCATTCAGGAATGTTATAGTTCCCCTTTTGTTTACAGGACAACAAGAACAACCATTGATTGACATGAACCATCCTTATGTTAGTTAAGGACCTACGGTTAATTATGTGGTGAGCGACATCCCTCAACAAGGTCCCGCTAAATCCATATGGGCACCCCACTCTCAATCCCAAATGACTCAAGGGGGCATTCCTTATCCTTGGGGAACTTACGTCTGCTAGTCTAACAATCCCTATGGACAACCACAGTACATGATTGTACCCTAAGGAAACTACTATTCCACGCATCCTGTGTATAATATTGGGAACAACACGATGGGAGGACCGCAAGGATCCTCAAGTCATATGTCATCGCCTTGGTTCAATTTTGTGGCATTAACCACCTTGCCCTTTTTGGTAACACTTGATATCTCTGACTTGTAAAAAAACATCAATGGCCCCATGTATCACAACTTACTTTGGCCTCAAATCCCACACAAAATTCCCACAGATATCCCGAAGTTCGAAGGGAAAAAGGGGAGGATATTTCCCTGCACCCTTTCTGGCAATATAGCCAAGTGTTACATTGAGTTACCACGCATGTCAATTAATACCTTTGGCGCTTTAGTGATGGAATTATTAAAGCACTTTCAACTACCCATCTGCTATGAAACTAGGGCAAAAATCCTTACTTCTTTACATCAGGACACCACTACCCACATCTCTAATCATGTACATGAATGGAGACGTAAGTGGAGGCTAGTCAAAGCTCCCCTCCCAGACTATTTATCAATGGATTTGTTTTGTAAATCTATTTGCCCTCAAATCGCTAAAGATGTTGCCTTAGGTGGTGTGGTTACAGAATACCAATCCATTCGTTATGCCCAACAATTAATTTTGGTTTATTCACAATTTGGCACATTATACGATGTCATTCCCAATGACCCTAGAAACTCCAATGCTCCCGCTACTCAGCAACCCAATGCCCACACTAATGGTATTAGTAGTGCTACCTCTGGGGCTATTGTAAAATAACTTAGCGGTCACATTGCCCAGTTGTCAGTTGACGCCATTACCAAATCAACTGCTCTTCCTACCGCTGCGATAAACTCTGTGAAGTCTACACAAAAACCCAATGGTAAGAACAAGAAGTATAAGAAAAATACCTTTCCTTTTGAAGAGTAGGCAGCCAACCAGTACAATCTGAAGAAGAACGTTGATTCGCCTCCTGATGATGGAAAGGACAAACCTGCCAAATTTCATTGCAAAATCTGTGTGGAACACCATATGACACATTGTGGTCTGCGTCTCACGAATGCGTATATTACCTTGATAAAAAGGACACTTGCCAGACTCCTGTGGTCCTAAACAATCCTTTCCCTGCTCAGCAAAAGAAACACCTTACTACAAACCAACCCCAACCCCTACAAGGGTGCAATGGTGGTTCACATCATCCTTCAGCTGGTGAAGTACTGTCTACCATTTACCCCTCTAAAATGGTAGATCTTCAAACAAGAGCCAAAACTTATGGAGTTGTAATCATATTTACATATTTACCAAGTATCACTCAAATTTACTTAGTGTATTATGTATGATGACCCACATAGACCTAAGGCTCCTATAAAATGTCCCCCACCTTCAATGCCTTTCTCATCCCGTGCAAGGATGCAATAAATTCTTGGATCTCTACTTCTTATTGAAGTATCCTTACCGTACTTCAATCATGTGCATCGGTTTTCAGATGTAACTCAACAACATTAGCTAATAGATAGCTAGGGAAATGCATGTGTACAAGGCTTACTATGACTCCTACTTGTTTGGTGGCCATTTATTGTAGATCTCAAATGTTCAGATTCTTTGCAGTCTCTCTACCACATGGCTACTACTCTAGCGAGGAATCACTGGGAATCTCCTCTATAATCTAGGGCTATCTCTTCACTCTCTCTCTGGATGTGTCTAGCACATGACTATCACTCTTTAGAGATTTTCACTTATATATAAAATTAGTGAACATCTGCCATATCAACCATACTACTATTTTACTTCTGTCACAACCCAAGCTCCATTCTACAACTTTATATTGGGGGGATACAATCAATTCACTAATTATCATCTTACCATTTCAATGCTTTATGTGTATGTTTTACTTGTCTACTCTCGTTCTTGACTGGATCATTTCGCTTCTCACATGCTACAAGTATTTCTATTAGAGAATTTTTTTTGTTCATACTCTATCAACTTTTTTACCGCTTTGATGTTCTAAAACTTTTGTATGTTGTATGATTCACATTCATTTTTCTTCCTGGTTATAACACATGCTCTACTATCCTTGTTTCCTGCTAGATTTATTTTTATGGATGTTAATTAGTGTTATTGTGATGTTGCATTATCAAATTTATATATAAAGAATGATTGGGCTTGACTACTTGTTGCTTACTATTGAGTCCACAATTCAATTTATGAAGGACAACTTTAACAACTAGACAATAATTTTTGTTGTTGGCTGAGCTTTTACAATAGTTGTAATTTTATATCAACTAGTGTAAGTAAGAGGTTGATCTCATCAACTAAATATTGATTTACTACAACATGAAAAGATACATATTATGGATCTCCAGTCGTATTTACATATTTACCAAGTATTACTCATATTTACTTAATGTATTATGTATGATGACCCAGATACACCTAACAGGCTCCTATAAAATCTCTGCCACCTTCAATGCCTTTATCATCCCAAGAAAGGATGCAATAAAGTCTTGGATGTCTACTTCATATGCTAGCTAGATAGGGAGATGCACGTGTACAATGATTACTATGAGTGCTACTTGTTTTATGGCCACTTATTGTAGATCTCAACTGTTCACATTATTTGTAGTCTCTCTACCATATGGATACTACTCGAGTCAGGAATCACTTGGAAGCTCGTCTCTATTCTAGTTGTGTCTCTTCGCTCTCTCTATGGATGAGTCTACCATGTGACTATCACTCTTGTGAGGTTTTCATTTATATATTAAATTAGTGAACATCTGCCATATCAACCATACTACTATTTACTTTTTGTCACAACCCAAGCTCCATTCTACAAATTTACAGTGGAGGGATACAATCAATTCATTAATCACCATCTCACCATTTCAATGCTTTATGTGTATGTTTTACTTGCCTTGTCTCGTTCTTGAATTGATCCTTTCGCTTCTCACTTGCTCCAAATATCTATGTTAGAGAATTGTTTCTTTTCATACTCTCTCAACTTTTTTGCTACTTTGATGTTCTAAAATTTTTGTATGTTGTATGATTCCCATTCATTTTTATTCCTAGCTATAACACACACTCTACTGTCCTTCTCTTCCGCTAGATTTATTTTTATGGATGTTAATTAGTGTTGTTGTGTTGTTGCATTATCAGATTTGTATATAAAGAATGGTTGGGCTTGATTTTCTTGTTGCTTACTATTGAGTCTACAATTAAATTTATGGACAACTTTAACAACTAGACAATAATTTTTGTTGTTGGCTAAGCTTTTACGATAGTTGTAATTTTATATAGACTGGTGTAAGTAAGATGTTGATCTCATCAACAAAACATTGATTTCAATTAGAAAGGAAGATAATATCGTTTTCCTTGAACAAGACTCAAGTTTCACCCTCTGACTTAAATAAATCTAATGACTAGTTGAAAGATTCAATCTACAACTCAACAAAAAAATCCTTTATAATTTTTTTCTATACAAAGTCATTACATATTTATTTATTAAAAACAGACTCAACAAATTTGTTAAAACACAATTTATAGGAAGATCATACATTGCAAAATTAGAAAACATCAATCAATATGGTTGTGCATCAAATCCATTTAATATCTTAGTCAAACCAATATTTTACACATACCTTTAGCCAACACATCATCTTGGATCTCTTTAAAAATTTGATGTTTCCTAGTATTATTTCATGGTATATATGCAACACATTATATTATATTTTTTTCCTCCTAAACTAGTGTAGGATTGAAAACACAGACAAAAGGATCTTAATTAATTAAAAATTTGGACTAGAGTTATTTTTTATTTGGCATTTGATAGCTAAATAGACCAACTTGATCAATCAATCGACTAAGTTAGTCAAACCAAGAAATGTTGTGCACTCCATTCCTCAACTAGCAAAAATAGTGACGCTTCCTTCACATCGACATATAAATTCAATCCCATGTTTTCCATTGTTATCGGGAAATCTAGTGTCCACTCGGAGCTACTAGTCCCACTAAGACTGGTAGCTATCTTAGAAACAAACAAACTAAAACTACTTTCACTTTCCTTTATGAGAAGTAGATAAAAGGGGAACAAAGGACACCAACCTCAGTCTTGCACTTGGTTCCTTGCTTGGTTCCTCTCCTTTCTGATAGATCTTTGCTACTTCTTCTTCATCTACCTAGCTTCAAAGAGCACCTGTGGAATCAAAGCAGCATAATACTATCGATGAATAGAGATCTCCAAACATAAGAAATACAGGACCAGATATGTATTGACCACACAAATGCATATATCATCAAACATACAAGAATGTAGAGGAAAACTTGAATAACTTTATTATTATCAAGAATAGCAAAGAGGATTACAACCAATTGTTCTAACCCAGTATCATCCTCCAGCAAAAAAGCCCTTCTTCACCTCATGTAAAGCTTAGATCACCCAACAGTATGATGTTGCACTAGGAAACCAATAGCACTTCCTTACAAGATACAAGATTCCAGCCTCTGAATCTCTGTGATGAGGGATCCATATATAGATGATTGTAGGGGGGTGAGTCAGCTTCTGGGATTTTGATTAGTGCCTTCTCTTGATAGTTCTTGATTCCACTTGGAGATTGATGATCTCTTACTCATCCCTGGATGAATTCAGAGAGGCAAGTGTGAGAGGAGAAGTTTCTGGAAGATTCTATGATCCTCCACCTCGCAAACTGTCTCTGCCATTTGCCGTTTTCACCCATCACACCCTACAGAAGGGTTTTTGAGTATGCATCACACCCTTTACACTGAGTAGGTGAGATGCATCACACCCTCTCCACTGGGAATTCTGTATGGTCTAGTTTTGACCCGTTCTGAGTTGTTTTCTGTGGAGAACTTCTAGTTGATGATGTAATGAGCTGACCTTGTTCCTTTAGGGAGTGAAGCAACACTTTTAGGGACTTAGGAGCCCTTAGTTTATGGACATTTATGATTGGGGTTGCAGTGCCCAAAAATTTCTATAACAGTTGCCCCCTAAAGCATGAGGTCGTTAACCTTTTGATGTCAGGTGAAATGCTTTATCATGAGGATCCGAAGTTTTTTTGAGCTGGAAGGCGACTTGTAATAAGATACAATACAATACATTATCTTCATAATATTTTTCATGATCTAGCTGAGGCGGGCATTCCCATGCTGAGCTTTACAAATTCATTTTCATGTATATAGGACAGACACCAGTCTGTGTAGCAGACTGATGATTCGGACGGAGTCATCATTCTTTGATTTGGATGATCATCTGTTCGGTAATGATGTACATTTGATGTTTTTATATTCCTGAATATATCGCAGCCCAGATGGATGAAACTAGTTTCGGGGTCTTCAAAACTCATTCAATCTTCACTCAGAGTACAAGTTGATCCATGTGAAAGATGTTTTGGAGTTGAACATGGAAAGACATCGCCTGATTACCACCCAATGATGTAATTTGTTAACAAGCGCGAGATGAGTCACCAATAATGCAATGATCCTCGAGTTACTACAGTATAATTCGCGTGGTGTGAAAAAGGGACTTGGCATCGAACACCACGCAAAATCTCTTGGTCGAAGGCCATTGATGTAAACTTGTCGCTGAAAATTAGAAACTTGCCATTAATGCATGCAAGTTTCAAAGTATTGAAAGGGGTTGTTCCTAGGTCGACTTCTTGGATAATGAGTTGACGTCGACAAGAAGCGACCCATTGTAGGAGGGTCTTAATGAATCCAACATCTACAACACGGAACGGAGCAAATGATTTTGGAGGTGAAAACGATCTCATGATACAGGGTTCAGGGTGGGGGTCATGAAAGAATGGAGCGTGAATGTATTGCAGTCGATGAGACACAGGTGAATTCTCTGAGTGACTTCTCTTGAACATACCGGCGACACTGACAATGGATTGGTAGCATTAACCCCAAAGATGGATGGTGTGACGGACCAATGGTGATATGACCGGTGAACGGAATAACCCAACCCAACTCGGACGTGGAGTGAAAGTGTCATGTTCAAGAGCGACTTGCTACCAATAAAGTTTCTTTAAGTTTTCTTCCCAATTTTCCTCAGTCATTGCTAACCAGTACCTCTTTATTTTTATCAAGTTTGAGGAGGATAACATATTCTTGTTCTATAATCCGCCCTTCAGACGAACCCGTCGCTATGTTCTAACGAGCCTAGCGAGAGTGAAACTCGTTCTCGTCTATTTGGACAAGTTTGTCGCTATTGGTTTTAACGAGTTTAAAGACAATCATAACTCGACCCTTTTTCAATTTTAGAGTTTCAAAAGGGACATTTTTATTAAAAAAAACTAATAAAAGCAATATGTATAAACAACACATCTAAAATGCAAATTCCAAAGCTTCTCCAAAAAAAGGTAAACTTATTTTTGAAATAAAGTTTTTTCTTTAAAATCATATATCAAAATCTTTCCCTTGTTCAATACAATATTCATAACCTCAACCAACTTACCCTATATTAATTATTTAGTTTCAAGAAATGAGTGGATAAAACCAATAAAATAATATTATTTTATTAGAAAATTAATAAAAGTGACACTTATATAGAAAATAAAGTATAAATGTTCATCTAGGTATGAAAAACCTCAACCAACTTATACTATATTAACATAAAATTATCTAGTCGAAGAAATGAGCCCGTAAACCAATAAAATGACATTACTTTATTAGAAAATTAATGAAAGTATAAATGTCCATCCTGAATAAAATAACATTATTTTATTAAAAAATTAATAAAATTATAAATATGGAAACTTTTAGATATAGCTGTCACTTGTTTTACAAAGTCATGCTTGTTTGTCAATCCCCAAACGTGTGGAGAAACTTCTGGAAACAGATGTCACCTGTTTTCGGAAATAATGTTGGTTTGGAATAACACATTAAAGGTCTTTCTCTCTCTTTATAATATGTGGAGTTCGGTCCTTTACCCTGTCATCGAAGAGTCCCAGGTTGCGTTTTCTTTTCTTGCCAGAGGAACTGCAACAGAAAATATGAGAGTTCAAGGTTGCTTTGCTTTTTCTTTTCTGGCCAGAAGAACTGCAAAGAACTGCAAGAAAAGATATTGGCGTTGGTTCCATTTGGATCTGTCTATATTTGTGCGCAAGCAATGGAATGCCATTTTTCATCAGCGAACTTATAACTACTCAATGAGTCAAATCACTGGCCAGTGACTTACTGTTTTTACACACTGCCATTGGCATTGGCGGAGGGGAGGAGAATACATATAAATGAATGAGAATACATATAAGGAAATGATGGTGGGTAAATCAGATCAATTATAGAGACCCTATAGTGGAGATCTACGATACCTCTAAAAGTCATGGAAGATTGTGGGGCGTTTGCTAGGGCAAGATTGTCGAAATCCAAGAGAAGCTACCCGCCAGAAAAAAAAAGTTAGCCATTCTGTTCTTCTGTTCTTTTGCCTTTCCGCTATGTCGTTTATTTTTCCTTTCCCCATGGAAAGAGTCGAGGCCATCGGCATTACCGAGGAGAAGAGAATACACATAAGGTAATGGCAGTGGGTCGAAATATTGAAAGAAGGCAGTGGAAATCTAAGATTCCTTAGAAAATACATGGAGGACAGTGGGGAATCTGCCAAGAAATTCGAAAGCAATCTACCAATTTAACGTTGTTTTCAGAGAGGGTTTCTTTTATTGTATCAAAATGAGACGGCCGAGCAGACGCACATTCTGGGTTTTTGCATTCGAGATCGTACTTTCATTTGGGAACCTGAGAAGTGAAAGTACCATCTCGAAGGTTGAAAACCATAATCTTTGTCCGCTGTCTTTTCTATGATACAATAGAATGAACTCTCTGGCTGAAAGTGATATCACCGGAGTAAAATGCATTTACCTTTCTTGGTAGATGCCCCACAGTCCTCGACAGTCCATGTCTTCTCGAGGGAATCGTAGATTTCCACTATTTTTTTATCACGATTTCGACCCACCGCCATTACTATATGCGTATTTTCTTCTCCTGCTGCAATGTTGATGGGAAGGCAGAAGAACCCTCGAGTTAGAGGATTGCAGACAACAAGTATCTTTTTCCAGTCGCTTGACTTGGATTTCGAGAATCACTGGTACTTAGTCATGGCCACCACGGATTACAACATCCCTTAGACGGTCCTGCAAGAAGAAAAGGGACGATGTGCACCTCCTCCACGTCTGTGTGTAAAAGAAGTAAGCCACACAATGATCATGAACTTGCGAAGGGATCAGCACCAGCAAAGGGTTCAGATTGGGAGTGATTCCGCCCATTTAGTCGTTATAAACTTGGAGGATGAAAAGATCGCATTCCATTGGCCACACACGCTGCAACATGTACAGACATATTCAAATGGCATCACAGACAATATCCTCTCATGTAGTTGCTGTGGCAAGAATGGGCAGTCTCGGGAGTTATTTCTGACACCCTCCATTTCCATCAACGCTCAATCATCCACCGTCCCCGTGACAATGAAATCAGCTGCGCAGATTGTAAAGACATCGAAGTTTAGAGAGTTGAGTGAATAAATATGACGTTACTCTTTAAATAAAAGTTGTGCTATCCAATAAATTGTAACATAATTTTTTTAATATGACTCGAGAATATTACTAGGTTTTGTTGATTAGACTGTTATTTTTCGCCATCTTTTAATAAATAATCTCAGTAATAAAATAACATAAAAGGATGTTTGTTTTTAATTTATTTTTGTAATAAAATAATTATATTTAATAAAAATAATAAATATAAGAGAAGTGAAATTGAAATAGTTTCATGTTTCTTAGCCTAAGGTGTATTTTGGAATTTTTTCCTCATTGTCATTTTTTATTAATTTATTAATTAGTTTTAAAGTGAAATTCATTATTATTCCCTTTTCTTGATAATATATAAAATTATTAAGGAAATATTGAAGCTTTATTTTATTTATAAAGTCATTGATGAAATATTTAAGTTTTATTTTGTTTGGAGAGATACTTTATTTATTTATACCGTTACTTGTTTTTGTTTGTTTTTTTGGTTTTTTTAAGCATATTTTAATTTCAATTTTGCCCAAAATTTTGCATTCATTTTTTGAAAGTTGCAGCTTAGGTTATGTCATTTGTTCAATCCTATAGCCAGAGTTGTATTGAGAAAAACATTTTAAACAACAAAAAAAATCTAAACCTCATAAAAGAATTGTGGTCGCATTTGAGAGAGAAAATCAACACATACTACTGAAACTCTATCATAAAGTTTTAATAAATTAAATTAATTAACTATAACTAATAAATGTAGAGTAGTGGATTCCTCTTAAAAATAATTATATATTAATTTCTTACCTTTTCCACAAGAAATTAAGCCTTTTGTTTTTCAGAAGAATATGACTTTGGCTTGTTGTTAATTTTTATTTGAAATTACCCGGATGCGGGTGATTCATTTCATAGTTAATGAGTTCATTTATGAACGTTGGCATAGTGTCCTGCAGCCTGAAGCGGAGCGCCCATCTCCACGTTAGTGCAAAGACAAGATGGTTCACATTCTATGTATTCAAATCACATGAAGGTTGATTTAATGCTCCTCCTCGATAATTACATGGTCGAGATGGTTCTATTCAGGCAGTTCGCAATCCCTCCATATATGGTTTGTTTTCCAGCTTTTTCCTATGGTCCATCCCTTTTGAAGCATCCTCGCCGAGGATACACCTCTACTATCAGTGATAAGCCCAAGCATATTCAAGTGCCTCACTTCCATTTCTATTTGACTTCCATTGCTATTCCCCATTTGACTGCCACTTCTTTGGGCATGCAAGCTATATTCTCTGTCGTTCGTTTTATCCTTGTGTTCCTACTTGGTCCAGTATTCTTTGGTTCTGTAGAATCGCCATGGTCCGGCAAAGACTGCTGAGTGGTCATGGTGGGAGCTGAGGAGGAGGAGGTCGCAGGCGATCTTAGTCTTCTCAGCCAGCCCCTCAAGCCAGGAAGCCCCCATTTAGTACCTCACGTAGGACACTCCAATATCATGCGTTTCAGAGTTTCAATTTTAGGTTCCAAAGCAGTTTAAATCAGCCAATCATTTCTGCTAACATTTCCATTATCTTCACGGAGGAGGAATCTTCTATCCCTAACTCTTCTAGCGACATGATGAAATCTTCTCAGGAAGGTCTTAGAATCGTGGATGTCCATGGTGCAAAGAAACAACAGGGAAATATTGGTGAGACAAGCAAGCAAGGTGGATTGCAAGAAGCGGATAAGGGAACTGAAGGTAGTTCGAGCAGTGATCCTATGGATATGCAGCAAGGTGGCAACAGCCATGGCACGTCGACATCGTTGGAAGATGATGGATGTTCAAGCGGCTCTCCTCATGCTCTGAATCTCCCAGGTTGTAGCGGGGAGGGCGAGGCAAAGCACGGTGAAGATATTTGGTATGGCAATGAATGTCTCGTGGAGGAAGTGCAGTCGGACCAACATAAGCTCATTTGGTTTTGTTTGTTTTTGGGTTCAACGATGATATGGTGTTGTTGGCGCGGTCAGGAGTTTTTAACTCTGTTTTTGGTTATGTACTTATGGTCTAGAAGCTGGAAAATCTTACTCCAACTTGGATGTATGATCACTGTAAATGGTCTCCCCAAATATGGGACAACTCTGCCAATTTTGAAAGCATGCAGGTCCTATATGTCGAGGCTGAGTCATCCTTGTAATTTTACTGTTACCTTACTTTAATAGATTTAGCATTTAGTGAGAGAAAAAAAAATTTATTTGAAATTCGGAAATGGATACAATACCATAGAGAAACCAAAATTATTCAGAGTCGAGGATTTCCAAAAATTCTCCTAGAGCACCCAAAGTTTTGGTTGTTTTTGGCATATTTTAGTGTCAATTTTACCTAAAATTGTGTAGTGATTTGTTGAAATTTGGGAAAATTCATAAGTTTGGGTTATGTAATTTTCTCTATCCAATTTCCTTAACTATGTTGACAAAAACAATTTAAACAATAAAAAATCAAAACCTTCTCAAAAATATCTTAGATTTTTAATAAAATATTTTTTTAACTATAAATAATAAATGTAGAGAGACAAATTCCTCTTTAGCCTATTAATTTCTAATAAGAAGGGTCATTATTTCCTTAACTATGCTGACAAAAACATTTTAAATAATAAAAAATCACAGCCTTCTCAAAAATATCTTAAAGTTTTAATTAAAAAAAAAAAAAAAGTTGCTTGCAAATTATTAGAATATAATTTTCCTCCAAAAAAAATGAGATTTAACAAGTGTTATAATAGCTTTTGGGAAAACACCATCAATAATTATGGCACCCAAAAGTATTTTGAAGCTTCAAATTTATAGCTAAGATTTCTTAAAAAATTCTCACATGGGAGATTTTCCATTATTTTGCTAGAGAAAAAGTCACCCCTTCATACTATTTTTTTGTTTTATTAACTTAAATACCATTTTTTATTAATTTTTAATAAAAGAAAATGTATTTACCTCATAAAGATGAATTTCAAAATAAAAGATAGAATTTAAGATAAATATGTGTAAAGCTAATTTACGTCAAGAGTTTGAAAATTGGTTTTAAACATATAAGTTTGAAAGCCCATTTTATTATTTTTATTAATTTTTAGTAGAAGAAATTGTATTTATGTCATAAAGATGAATTTCAAAATAAGAGATAGAATTTAAGATAAATATGTGTAAACAGAGTTTATGTAAAGAGTTTGAAAATTCTTTTTAAACATATAATTTTGAAAGCCCATTTTACCATTTTTATTATTTTTTAATAAAAGAAAGTGTATTTACGTGATAAAGATGAATTTCAAAATAAAAGATAGAATTTAAAATAAATATGTGTAAAGTGAATTATGTAAAAGAGTTTGAAAATTGGTTTTAAACATATAATTTTGAAAGCCCATAGAATTTTGCACTGTTATTATGATATGGTGTTTAGAAAAGAGAAGTTAAAAGAGAATTATATATTTTTCTTTATCTTCTTTAAATCAAGAGATCGAATCATTAAGGATTATGCTAATGCAATAAAGGAGAAATTATTAAAATAAAAGTATGACAATGAAAAATTTAATAATTGAATGTCATTTTGTGGAGTTAAATTGAATATCATCCTTAGCTGAGTGACAATTGAATGTTATTTAACAAGAAAAAAATCAGTGAAGCTATATGTTGATAAAATAAAATAGAGATGAGATCATTTTTGAAAAAACTATGTGCATCTTGGTGGCACACAAGCAAAGAGAGATTGGTTTTGTCTCTAAATAAGTTGGTGCTTAGGGGTAGGAATTGGTTTCTATAGTAGATTAGTGTCTACAAAGATTTTGAAGATGTTATTTCCTACAAATTATTATAAATAGATGTTGTGTTTTTCTCCCCAAACTATTCCATGTAAATATTTCATTTCATGTTGTATGATTAGTAAATCTCATGTGGGATTCTTTTCCTAATATTGATGAATGTCTAAATAATATATATAGGTATGAATGTATTGGTTAAGTTTTATTTTATTTGAAGAGGTATTTCAGGTTGTCCAACTCTTAACTTTTAGTTTTTTTTCGGCATATTGTTTTGCCAATTTTGCCTTAAATTTTGCACTAATCTGTTGATTCGTTGAAATTTTTCGAAATTCACAAGTTGGGTTATATAATTTCCTCAATTCTAGTGCTGTTTCTATATTGGGAAAAGGTTTTAAACCACAAAAAATCAAAACCTTTCCAAATAATTTCAAGTGGCATTTTTAGAAAAAAAATTATTATTATAGTTAAACTATAGCCTAAAATTTTAATACAATAAGTTTATTTAACTATAACTAATAAATATAGAGAAAGAAAATCCACTTAAGCATAACTATCTACCAATTTCCCATAAAGATGGTTATTAATGTATTATTTAGGTTTAGTGTCACTGTAAAGATGACACAAATTTGGCCCCAAGAAATGAGGTTTTTTTTTTTCAAAGAATAGTATGAGAGAGTGTTCCAATATTTGTTTATTTATTTTTGAAGTGGACTCAATACGATCAAGAATTCCTGTGACACACGAACTTATTTTGAACTTTATAGCTACCTAGATTTCCAAAAATTTATGCAAATTGTTTATTCATTGTTTTGTTAGGAAATGGTCACCTCTTTAGATTATTTTAGGATTTATTTGTCTAAATACCATTGTTATTAACTTTTTTAATTAAAAAAAAAGTAAATTTACACTATAAAAATGACCTCGAAATAAAAAATTGAATTTAAGTGAAATATGTGCAAATTAAATATATGTAAAAAAGTTGAAAAGTGGTTTCTAACTTATGGTTTTGGAAGTCCATAGATTTTTGCCATAATATGTGGCCATGGTTTTTGGAAAAGTGAAACAAAAATGAAATTATTTATTTTTCTTTGTCTTATTCAAATAAACACATGTACTATTCAAATAAACACATTTCTTCATCTCTTTCTATAAGTATTGTTTTTAATCATTAGTATAATATATTTCTCATCCTTCAAATATAAAATAAATTTTTAATAAATCTATTTATATAACTATATTAATTAAAAATATTAAAGTTAAGAAAACTGAAAGTTACCTCATATCATGTTTCTTAGCGTAATGTGTAATTTAGAAAAAAATTCCCATTTTCATTTTTAATTAGTTTTTAAGTGAAAGTCATTATTGCTTATTCTTCTCATATATAAATTTATTAATGAAATATTCAAATTTTATTTTATTTGAAGAAGTATTTCATGTTTATTGTTGCTTGATTTTGTTGATGTTTTTTAAGCACATTTTAATGTTAATTTTGTCTAAACTTTTGCAAAGATTTTTTTAAATTTGCTCAAATTTATGACCTTGGATTATGCAATTTTCTCGATTTCTAGTGCCTTAATTATATTGAGAAAAACATTTTAAACAACCAAGAATTTCAACTTTATAAAATTTGTTAAGTGACATTTGAGAGAAAAAATCAAAACATATTTTAGTTAAACTTATATCATAAAGTTTTAATAAATTATATTTATTTAACTATAACTAATAAATGTAGAGAAGTGGATTGCTCTCAAACATAACTATATAAAAAATTCTCATAATAGGGTTATTAATATATTATTTAGATTTGGTGTTGTCTAGAGAGGCCCCAAATTTGGCCATGAGAAATTAAGCTTTTTGTATTTTTTCAAAACAATATGATTATGGAAATGTTGAAATAGTTTTTTTTGTTTGGTTTTTTGTTGTTATTGTTATAGTTTTTGAGTTAATTAATTAATTAAGTTTGGAAATGGATTCAATACCATTAAGAAGTCCCAAGGATCCCAAATTTATAAATTATTTAGAGTCTTCCTAGTGTTAAGTAGGACTTCCAAAAATAATCCTTGGATGTCCAAAGTTTTGGTTGTTTTTGGCATATTGTGGTGGAAATTTTGGATAAAATTGTGTAGCTACTTGTTGGAATTTTCCCAAATTCATAAGTTTGGGTTATGATTTTGTAGTGCTTTTGTAGCTAACTTCTCAAAAATTGTGTAGTAAGATCTTGGAAAAAATAGAAACATATTACAATTAGACCATATCTTAAATTTTTAATAAAATAAATTTTTTAACGATAAATAATAAATGTAGGGAAGTGGATTCCTCTTTAGCCTAGATATCTATTAATTTCCCATGACCGGGTCATTGTCATATTAAATAGGTTTAGTTGTGTAAGAGGTTAGAAATTTGCCATAAAGAGGATTTTTTTGAAACAATACTAATGTGAATGTTGTAATATATTTTTTACCAGTCATCATTAAATTGAATTTTTGAAAAGTTTCCCCCAATCAAAATGGCTCGCCAATTTTTGAGTGTGTTCAATCTATATATGTAGTAAAAAAAAATAAGTTTAAACAACAATTTTACCACAAATTATTTTGTGGCTTCATGAAAGTTCAAAAACGCACAATTAAATACTATGTTTTTTTTAATTGTCGACAAGCACCATCCACCATCAGAACTCTCGCACCCAAAAATATTTTGAACCTACACAACTCTTGCCTCTATTTCCAAAATTTTTGGACCTATTTTATGAAAAGCATCCATGAATTTCCATTGTTTTGGTAGAGAAAAAGTCACCATTTCATAATACTCTTTCACCTTTTATTTGTCCAAATACCATTTTTATTACTTTTTTAATAAAATAAAGATGAAAAATTTGGAAGCCAATTGAATTTTACAATGTTATTACCCTTTTAGCATTAGGTTTGCACCTTTCCTTAAAGGTCAAGAGGTGATATTTATCAGTTCATTATGCAAAATAATGGTTATAGAAAGGGCCTATAATTGTTTTGGGTGTGAATTGTTGTATAAGTATTGGGATATGTCAACACAAGACGTTTCACTTAACCCTAAGTTTTCCATATGTTTTTCGCAACAAAATTTGCCTATCGCAAGCCTAGAACTCGCACTACAAAATATTTTTGTAGCGTTGTTCTTAAAAATATTTTCATAGCACTCACTGAAAAATTTAAAAGTTGGGCTTTGGAGCTATGATTTGTTGAAAATAGAAATAATAAATGTAAAAAATAACATCAAGAAAAATCCTAATTTAATTTGTCCTTGAATTAAATTAGGAATTGAATTGTAATTCTAATTATCATAGGAACGTCTAATAGCTAACTAAGTTAATTTGACTTAGTTGGCTGAGTTAATTTGAGTTGGGAGTCTATCTAGATTCATGTAGAGTGGTTCCTAAATTTTAGAGGCCCACGCTGAGTTGTTTTGAGTTTTAATTCTTTAATTCAGTTTAACTGAGTTAAACTCAGTTAAACTAGTTCCAACTGATGGAGGAATTAGTGGGAGATCTAGTAGTGGGGTGTAACTAGCACTGCTCAACCAGTAAATTAAAGATTCACTCATAAATAACTCATGCATGCCAGATGTGAGAAAGGCCCAACTGAGCTTAGAGTTCATGGACAATGTACTATCAGTTGTAAAATCATCTAAATTAAATAGATGGTGCATGCAGTCAAAGAAAGGACTAAAGTAAATCATTCCTTAGTTATAAATCTCAATAATTTTAACCATTCAAATTTCCTTTAAAAGGAGGAATGAAGGCACGAGTTTAATCATTGTTTTGGTGAGCACGAGTTGGTGAGACAAAGTAATAGGAAGCACAAGTTTGTGTGTCGAGCTTGTGAGAGAAAGGTGTGCCAAGAGTGTTGAAATTCCCACTTTGATAATGCAATATACTAAAGAAAATAAAATAATTATTAATTTAAGATTGTTGCAACAAAAATTAACTAAAGGCGGTGATGTTCTTGAATATATCTCAAGACTTAAGAATATATGCAAGAAATTATTAATATTGGTTTTCCCGCAATTGATGATAGCTTTATGGTCACAATTGTAATTGTTTGACTTCCTTCTTCCTACACGGATTTTTTGGAGACTCTACAAGTAACTGGGAAATTAGAGAAACTAAAGTTTGATGAACTCTATGAAATGTTGACTCAACATGATAAGACTTTTGGGAAGAAGAAGAAAGTTGGTGAAGATGTTTTTCTCACAGAGGCCAACACTAGTAAATCATCATCACACAATTCTCGAGGCAGAGGCAAAGGGAATCAGAATCAAGCAGCACATAATGTACAAAGTCAAGGTCAAAGTCAAAGTAGAGGAAACAATTTTAACAAAGGAGGAAGGAATAATTTTCAAGGTAGAGGAAACAACCAAGGAAGAGGCAATTTTCAAGGACAAGGAAATAATAACCAAGGTAGAGGACAATCTCAAAATAGAAGTCAAAGCAGAGGGAGAGGAAAATCTTCAGGAAGAGGAAGAGACTTAAGTCAAATTGTGCGTCGAAGATGTAACAAAGTTGGCCATTATGCTGAAGATTGACGGAGTTCACTTAATAAAATTCCCAAGTTTCAGCAGCATTCAACGCAATTTGCAAAAGATCAAGATGATGATAACTCAGACTATTTTTTTACGTCCTTGCCAACATCACAACTGTCATCCCATCTTAGAAGTGACTATGAAGATGCTTGGATCTTGGATTCAGGGGAAACTCAATACAAGACTTGTCGACGTGATTTTTTTTGGAATTTTCAAGATTGCCAACTTAATTACATTTTTCTTGCTGATGATACAAAACATACTCCTTATGGAAAAGGAGCAGTAAAATTTTTTCTCCGTGGCATTGCAGAAAAAATGATTTCCAATGTATGGTATGTACCCAGTTTTAAGAAAAATTTGCTCTTTTTAGTCACGATTCGATAAGCAAGACATCAGGTGATTATGGAAGATGGTTTAGTCAAGATCAATTTAGTGAAACAGAACTTGAAAACAATCATGATAGGTTATGAAGATGGAAAACTATTACAGATGAAAGGGACAGTTATTCCAAGGCATTTTGATTTTGCAGCGGTAGTGACTATAGGTATTTCACCTGTAAGACTATGGCATGTAAGATATGGACATTTAAATTTTGGAAGTCTTTCTCACTTGCAGAAACAAGGAATTGTTAAAGGAATTCCCACATTCAAAATGGAAAATGCAAAATGTGAAGCTTGCATCTATGGAAAACAAAGTCGAGAAAGTTTTCCAACAAGTTCATGGCGTGCAAACAGGCAGCTACAACTAGTTCACAGTGATGTTTGTGGGCCACTACAAACTTCATTTCGAGGTTGCAAATATTTCTTACTATTCATTGATGATTTCAATAGAATGACTTGGGTTTACTTCTTGAAGAACAAGTCAGAAGAATTTGATAAGTTTAAATTTTTTCGCCAACTTGTTGAAAATGAAGTCATAGAAAAGATAGGTACGCTGAGGACGGATAATGGGGGATAATTCACTTCAAATGAATTAGAACTTATTGCAGTGAAAATGGCATAATACGACATCTTACTAACGTTTATACTCCACAGCAAAATGGAGTAGTCGAAAGAATGAATCACATTTTGTTAGGAATGGCGAGATCTATGTTAACTTTCAAGAGGTTAAGTCCAACATATTGGGCAGAAGCAATACATACAGCTATCTACTTAAGAAATAGATCTCCAACTGCTTCTTTAGATGGAATCACACCTTATGAAGCTCGGTTTGGTTTCAAACCTCGAGTTAAACATCTTAGAGTTTTTGGGTCAATATGTTATCCCTTAGTTCCGAAAGAAAAACGAACTAAGCTTGACTCAAGAAGTTTAAAATGCACAATGATTGGTTATTCTGATGAGAAGCATGGGTATCTTCTTTTGACAAATGGAAAATTCATTGTGAGCAAGGATGTCATTTTTGATGAAACTGAAAGTAATAGTGCTGAAGAAATTGAAAATCTTCTTCACAAGTTAGAAACTAAGGGAAGTAAAAGAAATGGAAAAATGCAAAGTCAACCAACTTCACCAAATTGGTACGAAATTGATTTTCCTTCCTCTGAAGATGAGTCATCCAGTCCATCTACATCAACCACATCATCTGGGTCTTCTAGCTGTTCATCTCCATCTCTAAGTAGCAGCAGTTCTTCTAACAGTGGTTCTCCACATTCCTCACCTGAACGACGAACATAAATTTATATTAATCCTCTTAACAATGATGGAGACTTTACAGAAGAGTAAACAAGTGAGCACCAACTACCAAAATGGGCAGTTCAACTTTTGAAAGATGTAAAGCCTAATGAGCAGAATAAAACATGCACTAGAAGGGCACATAGAAGTGAAGGCAATTTTGCCTTGATAGCAAATGATTTTACTGAACCTTCCACATACAAAGAAGCAGTAAAACATAAAAAATGGCAACAAGCTATGGTTGAAGAATATCAGGCAGTAATTGATCACAACACTTGGAAACTTGTTGATTGTCCAACAAATGTTAAACCCATAGGATGCAAATGTGTTTACAGAATTAAGTATAATCAAAGGGGAGAACTTGAAAAGTATAAAGCACGACTTGTCACAAAAGGTTTTGTGTAGCAGGAAGACATTTATTATGAGGAAACTTTTTCTCCCACAGCTAAATGGAGCACCATCTGATTAACACTTTCATTGGCCGCTCAAAGAGGATGGAAAGTTCATGAAGTGGATGTGAAAAGTGCTTTTCTCAACGGGGATTTATAGGAGGAAGCTAGGTTTTGAAGTTGAAGGACAAGAACATAAAGTCTGCAAATTGATCAAGGCTTTATATGGATTAAAATAAGATCCTCGCACTTGGTACGCAAAGATGGATGAATACCTTAAGAAAGTTGGTTTTAAACGAAGTGAATCTGATGATACTTTGTATGTGTGACAACAGGGAAAATATCTAGTCGTTCTTGTTATATATGTAGATGATTTGATCATTACTGGAAACCATGATGATCATATTGCACAGGTGAAAAAGGAGTTACATGCAGGTTTTAAGATGACACATTTGGGATGACTTCACTACTATCTTGGAGTTGAAGTCTTCCAACATCCACATCATACTTTCATTTCTCAAAGTAAGTATGCAGTAGAGGTTCTTCAGTGATTTGGCATGTAGGATTGCAAGCCCGTTCTCACCCCCATGGAGCAAAACTTGAAACTTTCAAAATTTGAAGGGGGGGAAGGTGGACAATACAAATTAAGACAGTTGATTGGCAACTTGATTTATTTGACAAATACTAGTCCTGATCTGTCTTATGCAGTCAATATTCTTTAACGTTTTATGCAAGAACCACGAGATAGCCACTGGAATGCAGCCAAAAGAGTTCTTCAATATATCCAAGGAACAAAATATTTTGGTCTTCTTTACACGAAGACTAAAAATTTTGTACTTGGTGGATATTCTGATGCTGACTTTGCTGTAAGTATTGATGATTGAGCATCAACATGAGGTTATTTAATGAACATGGGTTCAACAGAAGTATCTTGGAGTTGTAAAAAACAAGCTATAGTGGCGACTTCTTTCGCAAAAGCAAAGTATATTTCAGCATGGGAAGCAGCATGTGAAATTGTTTGGTTGCACTGAATTTTGCAGGACTTGGGAATTTCTCAGACAGAAGCTACATCATTATTCATTAACAGCCAATCAACCATCAAACTTGCCAAGGACCCAGTTTTTCATTCAAAGACAAAGCATGTGGACACCAAGTATCATCATATTAGATATCTCGTTGCAAAAGATGTCCTCAAGCCAGTTTATTGTCCTTCCGAAGATGAGATCTCCGACATTTTCACGAAACCGCTTGGCAGAATAAAATTTACTAAGTTTAGGGATGAACTTGGTATCTGTTGTAATGTATATTAGGATCATGGGGGGAATTTTAGATGATCCAAAAATACAATTTTATCATAGGTTATAAAATTAGAATAAAATAACTATTAATTTAAGATATTAAATTAATAATTATTATTCTAGAATGTTTAATTATTTAATGGAGACTTTTAGAATTAGCATATTGTTGTAACTAGATATGACTCTCCAAATGTGTTGTATCTTAGGCTCTATTTTATGATATTTGTTAGCTAGTTGGTTTGAATAGCATTTATTGTAAATGGACACTTGTTATTTAATAAGTGATCCATAATTAGAGGTAGTTAGGACATGGAGCTTATAAGTAGCTCATTGCAAGAGTGTTTGTGTTGTTCAGGCGCAAACTCTTGCAAAATCAATTATGTAATTGTTTTTTTCCTGATTAATAAAATTATGTGTCTGAGGACACTTCTGCCATTATTTTACAATGTTATTACCCTTTTAGCATGAGGTTTGCACCTTTCCTTAAAGGTCCACAGGCGATATTTATCAGTTCATTATGAAAAATCATGGTTATATAAACGGCCTATAATTGTTTTTGGTGTGAATTGTTGTATAAGTATTGGGATATGTCAACACAAGTCATTTCGCTTAAGCCTCAACTTTCCATATGTTCTTCGCAACAAAATTTGCCTATCGCAAGCCTAGAACTCGCAATACAAAATATTTTTTTAGCGTTGTTCTTAAAAATATTTTCATAACGCTCACTGAAAAATTTAAAAGTTGGGCTTTGGAGCTATGATTTGTTGAAAATAGAAATAATAAATGTTAAAAATAACATCAAGAAAAATCCTAATTTAATTTTTCCTTGAATTAAATTAGGAATTTAGTTGTAATTCTAATTGTCATAGCAACTTCTAACAGCTAACTAAGTTAATTTGACTTAGTTGGCTGAGTTAATTTGAGTTGGGAGTCTATCTAGATTCATGTAGAGTGGTTCCTAAATTTTAGAGGCCCGCGTTGAGTTATTTTGAGTTTTAATTCTTTAATTCAATTTAATTGAGTTAAACTAGTTCCAACCAATGGAGGAATTAGTGGGAGATCTAGTAGTGGGGTGTAACTAGCACTGCTCAACCAGTAAACTAAAGATTCAGTCATAAATAGCTCATGCATTCTAGATTTGAGAAAGACCCAGCTGAGCTTAGAGTTCATGGACAATGTACTATCAATTGTGAAATCATCTAAATTAAATAGATGGTGCATGGAGTCAGAGAAAGGACTAAAGTAAATCATTCCTTAGTTAGAAATCTCAATAATTTTAACAATTCAAATTGCCTTTAAAAGGAGGAATGAAGGCACAAGTTTAATCATTGTTCTGTTGAGCACAAGTTAGTGAGACCAAGCAATAGGAAACACAAGTTTGTGTGTCCAGCTTGTGAGAGAAAGGTGTGCCAAGAGTGTTGAAATTCCCTCTCTGATAATGCAATATACTAAAGCAAAATACTTCATCTAATTCTACAAACAAACTTGCAGAAGCTTAATTGATATTGAGGAAGATCAACTAGAACACATATAACAAAGAATGAGAAATCAATCACACATGAACATAGAAAAATACTCTGGGGAAAGATACTAAAAATCCCTATCTCTGTATTATCATACAAGTGGAAATATGTCTAGATTACAGAAAGCTTTAGCCCACAAGCTATCCAGCTCTCAATACAATCCCTCAATACAACTCATAGACTAAATAGACACAACATATGCCTTCTCCTCTTTCCTCCAAGACTCCTATTTCCTTGCGCAATTTCTCCTGGCTCCTCTCACTACCACTTGGAGGAATTGACCTCTCACACAACTCACCAAAC
This sequence comes from Pinus taeda, assembly GCA_000404065.3. NCBI lineage: Eukaryota > Viridiplantae > Streptophyta > Pinopsida > Pinales > Pinaceae > Pinus > Pinus taeda. The sequence continues at coordinate 117,486 of APFE030686895.1, read as the reverse complement.
TCGAAAGTAACTACGCAATCTCCAAGGAACGAATTCCTTTTGCATGCAAGATATATCCTTAATGGAATATTCCTGCAACTGATAGTACACTGTCCCATAATTTGATCTCGACTGGGTCTCTAACTGAACTGACATGCCTGATTTATTTATGAGAGAATATTCAGTTATTTAAAGTGCAACAATTACATGCATGCATGCATTAACTAACTGAACTCACAATCAGTTCCAAAAATTCTTGGAACTAATCTAACTGGACTTAACTCAGTTAATTGAGCTAACCAATTACAACTCAAAGTAAAACTCATCCTAATCTCCTTAATCAAGGGATAACTTCCTCAATCAAAGGGGAAATGGTTGCATGTCTTCAGATAGACTTCATGTTTGATTTTCTACAACTGATTAAATCAAGATGAATTAATTGATTATTTTACAAACAACTGCCAAAATTAAATTCGAACTTTAATTCTCAATTTTAGTTGAGGGGCTAACTAAAATTGGAATGTATCCCAAAATGCTATTTATATCAGTGCTATTTTTATCACTTCTATTTTTAGCATTTTTGTTGCTATTTTCAACACGTCCTCTAAACAACAAAGGGATTATCTATCACCCCAATCTTGTCTTTGTGGAACTCAAACTTGTATTTTGACAATGCCTTAGTCAAATTATCTACATCATGTTCCTTGATCAAAACATACAGCAACAACAAGATCCTCTTCACCACACAGTCTCGAAGATGATGATACCAAATATCAATGTTCTCGAACCTATCATGAAATATTGGATTCTCAGAGAGTTTGGTACAATTCTAATTAGCGCAGTAGATGGCACTTGGATGCACCCTCTGACCAGGCAATCCAACTAGAATGTTCTGCATCAAAATGGCCTCACATGCTTCTTGACTGGCATCCATGTATTCAGCCTCTGCTAAGCTAAGTGCAACTGACCTCTATTTCTTAATATACCAAGAAACTGTAACTGAACCAAGGTTGAAGATTCCTCTTGAAGAGTTCTTCTGATCTAATGGACTCCCTACCCAATCTGTATTTGTGAAGCCCTGAAGCTTCACTCCCTCTGTCCATCTCTATGACAACCCATATAGAGATGTGCCTCTGAGGTATCTCAGCACATGCTTCACTACCTTCCAAAATATCTTAGTAGGCTGATCCATAGCTTGACTCAGCTGGCTCACCACAAAGCAAAAATCTTCTCGTGCGTTCACTAGATACATCAATGAGCCCACAAGCTACTGATAAACAATAGCAACAACTACCTCACCTGAAGTAGCATCATCCTTCCTCTAGTTACCAGCTAGAGGATTTTGCATGGGCTTGCACTTCTCCATGTGGAATCTCTTGAGTATCTCATTGGCATACTTGCCTTGAGACACAAACAATTCCCCATCCTTCTACCACACTTCCATGCCTAGAAAGTAGTGCATAAGACCCATGTCTTTCATCTCGAACTAATCATCACCTGTCAAAATCAGCTCATCAACATAAAGAAAAATGATCAATGGTTTACCTTCTACCATGATGTGGTATAGGTTCACATCTGCTTCACTCTAGTTGAAGCCCAACCCAATGAAATAACTATTGATCTTAGTGTACCAAGCACGAGGTGCTTGCTTCAGCCCGTAAAAAGCCCTCTTGAGTTAGCACACATGCGACTCACGATCAAAGGTCTCAAAACCTTCTAACTACTCAACGTACACCTCTTCCTCAATCTTCCCATTGAGGAACACACTCTTCACATCCATCTGATGGATCCTCCAACCCATCTGAGTTGATAGTGCCAACATTGATATGATAGATGAGTACCTTGCTACACGAGAAAAAGTCTCATCATAGTTGATTCCCTCGATCTATGAGAAACCACGGGCAACAAACCTTTCCTTATGTTTCTCAACACCACCATTAGCTGCCTGCTTTACCCTGTAAAGCCATCGAGAACTCACCACTGACTTATCTTGATGTCTTGCGAAAACATCGCAAACATAGTTCTGAACAATGGAGTCATACTCCTCCACCATACCATCAACCCATATTGGTTGCTGCATTGATTCCTCGAATGAAGAAGGTTCAGTCTCTACACACTCCCCAACCAGGGCCATGTAACCAGTGTACCGCTCGGGTGACCTCCTCTGTCTATGGTGCGAAGATGGCTGTCCCACATTCTCTCATGCATCCATCATCAACCTGTCAACTTCTCTTGAGTGTTTCCACCCATCTCTATAAGAATCAACATGAGTGGATGTCTTCACTCTCGAATCCTTTGCATGTGTCTACTCTGCATCAGTCTGAGACTCCTCTTCCTTAGGAATTAAAAGTTCCTCCTTCGCATGCAACTTGAGCTCCCTCTCAAGTGATACTTGCACAACTTTCTACTCATCGAACTTAAGATCTCTGCATAACATTGTCCTCTAAATAACTTTGGACTACAGGAGCTACAGATCTGCACGTTGTAGGCTGACACAATATCTACCAGCCTAGCTATTGGCACTTCAGAGGCTGCCGAGATGCTATGTGTGAAGGCTTCCAGTGCGATAGTGTTGCCTAATGGAGCACTGACCAGAGAGAATAACGCTAACAGGTCAACTATCAATTCCCCAAAGGGAGTAGGGTTGAACCTACCAGCGCTTCCATGTGAAGTTATCCACCTCTTGTAAGATGGAGTGATTACAGAGCTGAGGGCCTGTGAGCGTCACACCCTCCAGCTCATTAGTGAACAACGTATCAACAATGAGCAGATGGCCCTACATAGAAATTCTTCTATCATCAGAGCAAGCATATTATGTAGTTGATCGAGGAGATCTACAAAATTGTCCTGAAGTTGTCCATTCCTAAACAGGAGCCCCTCGAGGTGTGCATCCACAAGTTGGCCACAAGGGTTTGCAACACTCGTATTAAGATGGCAATGGTTCAGTTGGAGTTGATCTTGCATATTAGAGAATTGTAGTTGAAGGCCCAGCCTTCAACTCCACCAAAAGTGAAGGGACACTGGGCGACCGCTGTGACAGACGAAGTAGTGGTGGTTGATCGTGCAGTAGCGAATTACATGCAATTGTTGAGAAATCATTTGAGGTACTGACAATCTTATAGGAGGACACAAATGTGTAGAGGCTAGATATGGAAGCATGCGAGCTACAACAACTTTATGATGAAGTTAAGGGCATAGCATGAACAGTCGCAATGAGAGAAAGACCACTGAAGCTATAGAAGGCCAAGCAGCTAAAGGAATAGTTGGACGTAGCGCTGCACAAGGAAACAGTGGTGAAGGCACAACTAAAGTCCTTGTTGGATAAGCCTTACATAGTTACAGGTCCTATTCAAGGTAAGCTTGCGACTTTGCAATCGATGCATCAAAAGTTTAAGGCTGACAACATAGGAGCAGTGGCTGAGTAGATGATCGAAGATGCAAATCAAGTGATAGCTCACTGCAAGGCCGAGGTTGCGGTCATATGGGTAGAAATAGAAGGGCTTAACACAAAGATCTTTGTGCCTACTGAGTGACTCGAGGGCAAGTCACAATGTTTGCGTTGGGGGCCTGTTGGGAATGGGATCCCCCAAGGACAGTTTTGGGGCTAAAAGCCCATGTTTTGGTCAAATTTTGTAATAAACTTGTAAAGACTCTGCATTTTATGGTCGCAGAGCATGGAGGTGTCATAAGTCATAAAGGCTTGTCCACCCTTAGTTTTGTAAAGTAAATTCGGCTGTAAATGATCTATCCATGGTCCGTGAACCATGGGATTGTATAAAAAGAGCTAAGCTCTAAATAGTTTTAGAGTCATGAATGAAGTCTTAGAGAGTCATAGCTATGAAGTATGAAGTCCAAGCGTCAGGTCGTAGCATAGGTAAAGGCTCTGCAGCTGAGTGCACGAACCCTTGCAGTTGTGTGCGCAGGGAGGATAGAGTCTATTTTCGCTTAAAGATATCAATAAAGAGAAGTATTCTGCAATTTTTAGTCTTTGTTCCGATTAATGCATCTTGTCATTTTGTGTATGAATTTCCTTTATAATTATTATATGATTCGCGAATGAATGCAATTACATTAGAAAACTAAACATAATTAAGGATATCTATTTGCGCGGCGTTAACTATAATTGTTTAATAAGACAAGTAAGACACTTAGACTAGTTTGGGAATTCGCACAATACGTTGCCATAGCAACTCAAAATTACCTAAGCCACAGGTTAGGGTTGCATGAAGGTCAATCGTACCTTTTTGCAAAGGTATTGAAGGGCGGAATAGAGGGCTCATCTCGCAAGCCCTAAAGTGAAGCGACCTATGCGAAGGTAGGAATAAAAGGAATAAACCGACATCACAACCATCTAAGGGCGTGGAAACTTGGTTCCACCATCCCCCCATATTTCTTTGAGTGAGACTTCAGTTTGCGCTCTGCGGGCTGATGCCGAAATTGCCAGTAGTGTAGGGATTTGTTTGGCTAATTAACGCTGAACCTAGGTAAAGTCCCAACAAGCCAACAATTATTCAACCTAATATTTTACACATAATTCTAGCCAACACATCGCCTTGGATCTCTTTAAAAATTTGATGTTGCCTAGTATTATTTCATGGTATATATGCAATGCATGTATTATCTTTTTTTCCTCGTAAGCTAGCATAGGATTGAAAACACAGACAAAAGGATCTTAATTAGTTATTAATTATGACTAGAGTTATTTTTTATTTGGGAGTCGATTGCTGAATATACTGACTTGATCAATCAATCAACTAAGTTATTCAAGCCGACCAACGTTGTGCACTCCATTCCTCAAATAGCCAAAATAGTGACACCTCCTTCACATGCACATATAAATTCAATCCCATGGTTTCCATGCACGACTATTTTTTTTTTATGGATAGTTTCTTCATTTCATTAGACAACAAATAGCCATAGAATAAATTGAATGTAGGTTGATTCGATTGAGTTGACCATGACTATATTGAAATAGTCTAGGTTGACTCGACTCAACATGCAATAAACTTCACAATTTCAATTTTCACCAAAACATCCCCTATCACATCACAATGAATCCAACATCAACATTCAATCAATATATACATGCTTCACAAAGCATCTTTGATTTCAACATTAGCTAGTGGGAAAAAATTTCCAACATAAAAAGGCTCTTCAACACTTTCTACAATGTTAGAATATAACTTATATCATTTCGACTTCATTGGTTGGTAGAATAGACCTCAAATTGAAGATTGAAAGTGGAATTCATTGATTGGTTGAATAGATCGCAAGTCAAAGGCAGAAAACTCTTTTTTATGATTTTAAAAGTTGACTTTTCCATCATTTGCTTGCATTTGGGCATGATAGAGATGAAAAGATGTTTGTCACACACAATCCATTTGGATGAACAGGTATGGATTGAGAAGTAAAGCTTTCTTTTAGCAATAGAATTTTATCTAGCCAATGTTTTTCTCAATGGAAACACTAGCACAGCACAAGAATGCACCTCAACATCTCCAAATTAGATGTTGAAAATGTTATCGTTTTGTAGACAAAATGACATTAACAAATAATATTCATGGTTTTAATCTTTTATTTGTAGAATCTCAATGTCATGCCTACATTGAAATCTCTTCATGGGGCCTTGCCATCCATTCCATATTTAATTTGCATGAATTGATATAAGGCTATACATTGTTTCATTGGTGATTTAAGTTACATATCCTTCACTTCCTTGATAAATATCCTAGAATATTATCATGTATTATATTCTTTGACTATTCTAGTTTAACAACAACACATTCATGATATTTCAACATGGATAATCCCATGGAGTCACAATCATATTTCAGAGGATTTCATTTTAGCAACATCTTGTCACATGTATCTTCAACATGCATATCTTTTTTTCTTTGAGGATTTTACTCATAGAGTCTTGCAAGCTAATGTTGTCTTCATTTAATCTTACTACAGTCTCATACTTAGTACCAACAACAATGAGAAAAATATGTGGAAAGCCTAACCTTCATGCACCCAAACAAATCACATCATGATGATATAGCATAACATACATGATGCAAAAATAAAAACAAAATTCTAGAAGGAAAACTAACTCCAACCAAGTTTCTATTAGTCTTCATGTATATTGATACATAGGTGATGTGTGATGTGGGTGGAGCAATTATGAGTTTATATATTTACCAAGTGTTATTCAATTTACTTAGTGTATATGTATGATGACATGGATAGGCCTAAATGGCCTCTACAATAGATGCCTACACACGTTTATCAACCATTTAATTTATATGCTTGCACTAGATATTTAAAATGTGTTTTCGAATCCTAGAGAAACCTATAAGGAAGTGAAATTTTTCATATTAAACAAGTTAAAGTGATTGTTATAAATACATACCATATTTTGGGCAAACGCGTAGAAAAACACAATTTCATCTATTAATTAAACTACTCTTAAATAATAATTAAATAATACATTAATAACTCAAACTACCAAAAAAAAAGTAAAAACTAGAATACTATAACTCATTCTAAATTAACAAAAATATTTATTCATAGGTTGTGTTAGTGGCATCACATGAAAAATATTGTGACTCGATATGTAAATGGATGTGTTTTTCATTGAGTTACCAAGACCACTAATAGAAAATTGTGGCTCTATGCACCACTCCATGTTCTGAGTCGTCCATGGGAAAGTTTGTCAATGGATTTTGTAGGCAATTTTCCTATGTTTAGGAGAGTTCATGGCTATCTACATGTCATTTTGGATCGATTTAGAAAAATGTGTGTCTTAATGCCTTGTAAAAAGTAGATCGTTGCAGAGAAAATGCTCATCTCTTCATCCAATTTGTATGGGTCCACGTTGGGTTGCCCACATCCATTGTGTCTGATCGACGCTCTTGCTTTCTTGGTGATTTTTGGACGAGTTTTTAGAGAATGATAGAAACCAAGTTGAATAGGATCATGACATTTCATTTGCAAAACAACGGAAAAACAGAGATTGTCAACCACATAGTGATACATTTACTCTGAGGCTATTATGACAAGCATCCCAAGTTGTGGGATGAGAAACATACCTATGTACAACATGCATACAATTGGGCAGTGCATTCATCTAGTTATATCTCACCATTCGAGATATGATTTGGATATTTTCCAAAGGATCCCTTAGACATGTTCTTTGGGATATATGAAGATTTCAGTGGGCAAGATGATAGGGACAAAGCATGGAAGTTAATTCAGTGAATTCAGATGATTCACTAAGCAATGTAGGAGTAGTTTAAGAAAATTCTAGCTCAGTACAAAGCCTGACATAACAAGCACCAAGTTGATCACCAATTTTAGGTTGGAGACAAAGTGTGGTTCCTCATTGGCAAAGACAAAATGAAATGGGAAGGAAATAAGTTGAGACCAATCCGATATGACACATTCACCATATTAGAGAAGATTGGAGAAAATGTTTTTCATCTCGATTTTCTAGCATACATGGAGATCTACATGGGGTTGAACATTGAAAATTTTAAGCTTTATGAACCTCCGTTGATCATAGACACAAAAGAGGTTTTTGAAGTTCTTACAGTGGACAATTTTCCACCTGAATACTTGGACAAGCTACCTAAGGATACTATTCTTAACAAGAGGACTAGAACTTCATGATAGGGAGATGTGGAGTATAGTCATATTGGTTTCAAGGGAATGCATCCAAGTAAGGCCCAATGGATTGAAAAGGAGAAAGTGAGGAAGAATTTTTCTCACTTTCCAATTGACTCATAATTCTTTTGGATGCCCAAAAGTTCATTAGTGGGGAGGAATGATTGAGGTGGCTCTAGAAATAGAAGTTGCCTTGAAAAAGCCTAAAAATTAATGTCATTAGATGGAAGTGAAATGATAACCCAATCATAGTTCTCATCACCTTGATTCCAACAGTGAAAATGACACTCAAATCTGAGTTTGCATCCTCAAGATATAGCTGATCAAAGTTCTTGTCAAACTAGGCAAAGTGGTAGCCACTAACAAGGCAACAATTTGGCAAAGGGACAACACATAGAATCTTGTGGTTGGAATCAAAAAATTTGGTGCCTCTTTAATTTTCCTAGTGACCCTTAAAATCTAACACCGAAATTTTAACTATGTTGTTATAAGAAAATAATATAT
>APFE030686895.1:62747-109270 GCA_000404065.3 Pinus taeda | reverse complement strand
TATATATGGGGTGGCGGGCCACCACCCCCAACTGCATATGGTTAATTATATTAACGTGGTGGGCAGGCCACCCACCGATAGACTCACCCGACCCACTTGTCAACACAAGTATATAATATGTATATAAGGGTGGGGCCATCACAAACCCGGGACTCACCCAACCCACCCACATTACGACAAAGACACATGAAGGGAGCTGAAGGGGGTTGAACCTACCAAGCCAAGTTGGGTCAGCTCGCCAACAAGCTACTCCAAAAACAAGGCTAACAACATAACTGCTAGGTCTAATTTAAATGTCATTGTGTATTCAAACTGAATTGTGCTGAAAACATAACGTGATAAAGCTATTATGAGGGGTTTCGTGGGTTTGATTATGGGACCTCCATGGCCGTAATACTTAACTTGGATACTGCCACCAATGAGTCAACCACTAAACATTGGTACCTATCCCCATGAACTAATTATTAAACCTCCTTTGGCATTCGACCCTAGGGAGGCATGGTAGTGATGAGCACAAGTATTGCACCAAGAATGTTGCAACTCTTGGGGCTTCCAACATTACTTTATCAACCCGGGCTTCATACAAACTTGGAGGTGACAGTGTTGTATACACAATTAAATGTGATGGGTATGCTCTTTGTCATTGCTAAGCTAGTGATATACCACTAAGGTTTTTCAAACCAGACCTCTATTTATTTAGAAGAAGCTTGAATACCAATGAGGAAAAGAGAAATCTACACTAAATGAAATCTTGTCTATTGCAGTAAGGAAAAAAACTGAAATCAAATGCTTAAACAGACCATCCATCTAACTTAGTTCTAAGAGGATTTGCTTCAAAATAATGCTAAATTTACATATGTGCAATTCTATTGTCCTAGGCATGCAAGTTGAAACATCAAACATTCTACTGTTGTGCATGTAAATGAACAAAATAACTCTTTTTTCCTTTTTGTCCTTTTTTGTGTGTGAAAGGGTGAATTCTAACTTCTTTTGGTGATGTGGGAGGTGGATTAGGGATGATGGTGGATGGTCAGATGGCTTGGGAGGAAATTAAGTGTCCTTTTCTAGCTTCCTAGGGGCTTTTCCTACAATTCGGCCTCAAACCAAGCCACTACATGTCAACCTACAGGATGTCCTAATGTTTTGTACAAGATGTTGTGTATTCCTATAGGATACAGCCGAGAGAAAAATGAGGGATTTGGAAGGTGATGTAAGGCTTAGGGAAGGTGGATAGTGGAGGAAATTATGTAAGGGAGTGCCTAGGACTCCTTCAAAGCTCAAAACGAGAGTTGTGAGATGGTTGGATTTGCTCAACAAGCTTGGAGAAGTATTCTTGTGGAATGATGAATTTAGTGAGTGATTTATTGAAAGAAAGTGATAACCATAGATGGATGAGGTTGGGATGAGGTTGTTAATGATGAAATATCTTTGTACTACTAAAACACTTGCACTACATCAATCATTGACATTTATCCATAAATCATGTAAACAAGAAGGATTTCAATTAACTAAGGAAAAATAATTTCATGAGCTAGCTACCTATTTCATGCATGGGAAACATGTAGAACAATGTGAAACCTTGATGAGATATAAGACTGAAGATAGCAGAAATGAAAATTAAATCCTATTCTTGAAAACTAGCAAAATGTTAACCTAAGTAATAGAAAATCCTAAATTCCATGAGAAATGAGAATTTTGTCCTATTGTGCTGCATAGGAGTTCTTTCCTCAAACCATGGTCCCTGGAGGGAGGAGTGAGGTCAAAGCCACCTACTTATATCTTTTTGATATTCCTCTTATCTTTTTAAGCTACTCCTAAAGTAATGCACAAATGGAAGCAAATTAATCAAATCTGTTAGGGTCCCACCCTAACCCCCTTATTCATGTCATGGGATCACGTCATAGTCAAGGTGAATAAAGCCCATATTAATATTTGTAAGTGGTTAACCCAGTTAGTTGCAAATGGGACCACAATTAGTTGTAAATGGACGGTAGTATTAAATAAAGGTTAAATGGGCGGTAGTATTAGATAGATGGTATTAATAAAACCCACGGTATTGGCCCGTGGTATTGCATGTAAGAGTCATATATAAAGGATAGAGACTCCCTGCGAGGAGCATCGTGTCTTGTTTTGTAATCGAGCTCTGCTCTATTGGAGGTTGCCCCCTCAAAGAGGCCTGTGAACATTTCTCTCTGAGTAATAAAATCATTGCCATTCTGTGTTCTGGGTATATTTTCTTCGCATATTCTGTGTTCTGGGTATTTTTCTCACATATTCTCTGTTCGGTATTGCTTTGCAGGTCAAGAAGCATAACAAGTGACATAACAAATTTGATTTTCATAGTCCTGACAAGCATTGTAAAAGCACATTTGATCCAAGTGACAGGCTAACAAGACTGACACTAACAGGATGGAGAACACAAAGGCGGTGATATGAAATTTCTTATTCGAGTCTAGGTGGAGAGGAGTAACCAACTTTAGAGTCGTGCATGGGAGAGAGGGAGTTCATGTTACTGCCTTGACGAGATGATGGATACGTGAGGTTGAGAGGACATTCAACTATAAATTACTGTCGGGCCTCCTTCTACCACCAGAAATGTTGACGGTGTTGGACCCACCAACATTCAAGGGATCTCCCTGGTATGAAGTCCCAACTAGACCTCACATTGCTTGGTGTAGGATTCCCATCACATACGATGTCTCGGTTGCCATTATCTTAGAGATTTTCCTTAGCTCTTGTTCTTCATCACATGACAATGTTATCCTTGTAACTTCAAGAAAGTGAGGTGAGTATGCCTGATGAGTGTGTAATGTAACTTTGTGTCTAGGTTCTCTTACTATAAGGGAGAGGGTAAAAGTGAGCCTCTAGATGAGAGGTAGTAGTACCACCAAGGGAGAGACACACGTGAAAAACAATAAGGGTATGTCCAGCATCCAACGGAATAGACCACAACGGATGCAGCAGTTGTGAAAACCAAAATTCAAGGGAAAACACGTGCACCATCCAGTGGAGTAGTCCACATGGGGGTGACGGTTGTTAAAACCAATAAAACACAAGGATGGTTTGTCTAATGTCCAACAAAGTAGTCCACGCGGATGAGACAACAGTTATAAACAATACAACACATCTTCAACAATGTAAGTACTAAAATAGCAGAAGTAGTTCAACTATCTTCGTACAGGTTAAGCAAACTTGCATTTCAAACATTTAAAGAATAGTCTTACAAACATATACAAAACATGCATGAAAATGTGCTAGCCTAAGATAAGCTTCTGAATTAAGAAAATTTTCCAAGACACATTTGTACACCATACATCACTAGCCCCAGGAGTGGGACATTGGAGCCACTCCTCGCTCCTCAAAGAAAAAACTACAAATTCTCAAGGCTATGTGGAAGGAGCCAAGGTGAAAATTCTTTTTCTCATACAATGAGGGGGTATATATATCCAAGGGGAATAACTGGCCCTTGTGACTCCTCGAATTCCCTCATAACTGTTTGACTTCCTATGACTTTTCAACTGACGTGACTCTTCAACTTCATATTTGTGTCTCTTGGATTTTCACATTACATTGCATTTGATTATGATAAGTATGGCCCATAGTAATGATGTGGCTGAGACAACTCATGACACAACCCGACGTGACATTGCTAACATGTACTTGTTGAATGTGGTGTCTACGTCGAGTTGTTGCACTGCTGAGTGATGGGTGTGTTCTCGATGTAACATATCTTCACCTCTGCATTGCAAAGTGTGTGAGGTCTTCGAGGGCCTGGGTATTTTCTTAATGGTTCATGTGTACGTGTCCCTTTCGCTTCTTGTTCGATGTGCTTCATACTTTCGTTCAACTATGAGAAAGTCTTCTAGCATGCGCTCATTCTTCATCCCATTCATCATTGTACCATGTTTCATCATTGTACCTGTTCCTGCAATCACTCATGATGAGACGACATCAAATCCAAAAAATCTCCTAGTCTAACATGATTCATTGTTTTTTGCTACAGTGCAGGTGACCGGGAGAGGGACAAGGCACTGAAACTACACAGAGCATAACTCAAGTTAGGATGCGAGGCTATGGAGCACTATCGGGAAAAATTGTTCAAATGTCACTAGGAGACAGAATTGCGCAGTTCCTAGGAGAAAGAAAAGGCAAGGTTTCGAGAGGAACTGATGGGCAATTCTGTGCAACTTTCAAGATCAGGACTAGCAAGTCATCCTGGGGTCTAGCTAAGAATCTGCACAGTTTCTCCATGGAATACAAAGTAGGCAACATGACACATTGGGAAGAATTTCTGCGTTGTTTTTAAGATCAAGGTTGGATCGGGTTGTGGGGTGCTGCTGGTCATAACTGCGCATTTCTGAGAGGTAGTGTCGGAATAGCATTTTCTATGCAGTTTTCGGGGATGAATGCAGAGTGGGGCAGCAGGGAGGTTGCCTGTCAAAACTGCGTAATTTTTAGAGGGAGAGAAAGACAAGCTAATAGGGGGCCTGCTAGTCAGATATGCACAATTCTCAGAGGGACATTAGGGCAAGTCAGCAAGGGGGCCTGCTAGTCAAATCTGTGCAATTCCTTGGAACAATGCAATGACAAGCAACAGAGGCCCGACTCTCATGATTGTGCAGTTTCTGCAAATAGTGCAAGGCAGGAAGTTGGGCAACTTTTGCACATTTTTGGGGAGCAGTGTAGCCTCGGGCCATGGGGCGGTTCAGGCTTTTCGGTAGACTAGAGGGAGGCTTGATGAGTGATGCTATGGGAAGTGCAGAATGGATCAAACTTGGGGATAACTTCTGTGTAGTTCTAGGAGACAGTTGGTTGGCTCACTTCCAGGATTGCGCAGTGTAGGCTGCCTCAAAGGACAACCTCAATCTCTGCGCAGTTCTGGGCAACATAGTAGGGTCACTAACATCGGGGTCAGATTGAAGGAGGGTTGTTTGATCGACAAATTTTTCAGGAAAAATGGCTAAGTGTGAGAGCAAGTGAACTTGTGCGTCCATGACATTGTGATCACACACTTAGCATGAATTGACAACAAAACACCTCAAACTAATAAGACAAACATGTGCTCAATGAGACTTCATCAAAGGCTAAGAGCAACAAGTGCGACACTTCAGATAGATATTCGAACAATCTTGACAACACTTGCGCGACAGTGCGTGCAACTTTGTGTGTGAGTACGACTAATGTTCACAGGGAGAAAACAACTCATGTACACAAAGACAAACCTTCAAAATTTCCAGAACAAACTAACAAGCATGACAAAGCAATCAACATGCCAAAAGACAACCGATGGTCAATCAAGAAAAAAGGGTGTAAAGACTCGACAAGAGCTCATGGACTAAACCCGAGATTTTGCAACCATTAGGGAAAAACCAAGGAAGGCTCCGAAATTTGGATGCGGGCCAAAATTTTGGAGGGTGTTGCATCTGCCACAACACCAACCTTATAAGAAACTTCTCTACCACTTTCTTATCTTGAAGTTCTTCACAATTCACCCTTAATTGATTAGTAATGTTCATGACTTGGATCATGTATTGGTACTAACCCTAATTCATTTATCTTCAAATTCTTTAAATTTGTTCTTAGTATCTATAACTTGACTATCTTTACCTCCATAATCCTTGATAATTGGAGTTTATGATGTCCCAAACTATATTTGAGAAAGTTGTTGCTAATACTTTAGGAAATATACTTTCCTCCGGGTCATTTTGGATGATATAGAGTGTTTTTATGTCATTCTTTTGTTATTTTGAGCTTTTGTAAGACTTGCTAGACTACCTAATGAGCTAGTTTTGTACTACCTAATGAGCTAGTTTTGTACTACCATGAGTTACAAGATTTGAGACATCATTAAAAAAATAACCTCATTTCATTTCCCAAACTTTGTAAAAAAAAATTGTGTGAACAATTATATGTGATTATTCGAAGCTACTCAAACCCTTTTTTTTCACCTTTACAAAATATTGTTTAATAAAAAAAAAAAATATACCAAAATATTATTTTATAAAAAATAATTTTACAAATAAAATCTCAAGTACACAATCCACCAATAAATTCTTTCAATATAACAAACTTTTCAAAAAATATATATACCTCCCATTTAAATTTCTTACCATGAAAATAAATAATTTATACATGCTTGGATACTTTAATAGCTACTACTAATTCCAAGGACAAATCTCTTTAAAAAGCTCTCCAAAAATTACTACTTCAAAGTCTCTTAACACTTTAACCCCACTCTAACACCAATATAGATATAGATGATAAAGATGAAAAACACAAATATAACTACATAATTACATTAAATAAAATAAATAAAATAAGCCACAAGAATAAAGTGAAAAAAGACTTGAAGTAGTTTATTGATTCTGGGTTAAAATGTAATAATATCTTTAATAATTTTTCTAGAAGTCGTTTATGAACTCAGAGGATTTGCTTGGACGGTTAAAAGTGGTTGGAATCTGGGTAAAAAAAATTCAAAAAATATAGTAAAAACAGTATTTGAATCATATTTTTGATGGTGTAAATATATTAAGCACCATCAAGAACTTTTAAGACACTTACAATTATGAAATTTGATTTTAGTTTGGATTTACAAAAAAACCCAGTTTTTTTCAAAATATGATCGGAATTTTCATAACTTTCAAGGCAAAAAAAACATAATCGTTACAATACAGCATTTCTCTCTATTTAAAAGAGAGTTAAGAGGAAAAACGCTCAAGAACGGTTGTGAGAGTAATGATATGTTTATTCGCTCAAATTATTTAAAGTAAAATTAAAAATAAATAAAAATAAAAATAATAGTTATTAAAAGATGTTTGAGTTAGTGATTTTTTAGCAGTAAGTTTATGATATTTATTTGTAAGTGTCAATCTAATGAACTAGACATGTCTGACGCAGCACCTGTTGCATTCAAGAGAGACTGTTTGATAATATGAACCAGAGATTAATAGTATAATATTAGGGTTTTCTTGACAAAACAGAAAGGATATTTGTTAATTTCGTATGTCACTGTAATTTTAATTCAATAACTTGTAATCAGGAAACAAAGCATCATCTTTTGAATGTGCGGTTCTCAGTGTATAGCATTCACCGTACAAACTCAAATAACAACACAGCCACCATTAACGTGAATCCAACCTCCACGATATTCGTTTTAACTTGTAATGTAGTCCACAATGTGTCTCCTCCCTGTTCGTAGTCTGCAACAAATTCCTGGACTTCGAGCACAACAATTTTCCTGCTGTGTATTAAATCCACAATCTTCGATTCAATTCTGACTGCAAGTTGTAAAATTATAAATATTCACAGAGAGTAGTATGTATTCAGGGTTGCTTCAGCGGAACTGGTAGTTTAATTCAGCTATCGAGAGATCATGGTTTCAATTCTCTTCCCGCCCTTTTAATATATATCTTCATGGTGGCGTCACTGGGTTGATATATCACAGCTCAAGCGCGTTCAGTTTCTAGGATGGAATCCTCTATTCAAGTAGTTTCTCATACTAGAAGGGCTCTACCCGATATCTGGAATTGGCTCTGTAATCTGCCAAAGCTGAGTGATTGGAAATGCTCCACAATGTCAATGGAACTGTGTAATTCCTTTAGATCTGGTACTAAATGCTTACTTCTCGTTGCTGAGAAAAATATTGAAGTAGATGATTCTCCGGGGTCTGTCAGGTTCTCGCTTGTTTTAGGCGGTGACTGGTCGTTGAAATGTGAGAAAACGCTCTGGGTTTCGAACCCTTGCTCTTTCACGACAGGGGATTCTATGAAGAAGAAGTGTGTACCTCTGCTACTCCAACTTATAGGGGAAATTGTGGAACGGGCGCCAAAATTCGGAAGCAAAAGTACTGAATCTATATTTATTGACTCAAATTTCATGGAGTCAGCAGAGTCCTTCAAGGAGGTTTGTAATTTGGCATTTCTGATTAGGCTTTTCTGGCTCTGTGCATTTGAAGTACCAGTGGAGGTTGGGTCACTGTATTTGGACATGGTGGGGTGGAGAATGGAGAGAATTGCCTCAAGCAAGGCACTGGCTTCCTTTCTTTTGTCCATTGGTGCAGATTTGGAAGAACAATTCATGAGGTCATTAGGCTTTATTTTCACTAAATGGATGTGTTTGAGATCGTTCTCCAAGATTTTTGGAACATGGGAGCAAGGTTTCGGTGCCTTCACCTCTTCATATGCTACCAGAGCAGCTCAATTTTGGAAACTGAGAGCCTTCGCTCCAATCTTGGCCATGAAAAATGTGGAAAAAGATTATAAATTTCGGTTACCCAATACAGAGGACTCTGTGCTTCAATATATATTGAGCCACCAACAGCTGGAGGCTACTGTTCAGCTTCATCATAGGGTTACATTCCATGAAGATTGTATTGAAGTTGAGGTGAGAATTGATAATCTGAGATGTGATGTTTCTCAGTTGGCATTCAGCAAAACAAGTGGAGTCTCAGAAGAACGGCACTTTCCATCACGAGTAAGTGTGACCATTGCTCCCGAGAAGGGATCCGATGTGCTTCTGATGAGGTTGAGCAAATCATCTGATAACCCTAGCAGAGACATTTCCACCCACAAAATTCTCAAGGGCTCACTTGAGCGTTCCAAAGTGATCCCCACCCTCAAGGCCTCTGCCATTGTTGGTTCTACTGTTAATATGAGCAGCTGGAAGTTTGAACAGAGTGGTGAAGGAAACAGAGGAACCCTAGAATGGACTTTGTATGATAATGTCAATGGGAAGGAAGTTGCTACCTACAAGCGTTCTGTGGGCACTTTAATGGACCCCAAAGGCTGGTTCAGGGAGCGATACTGTAAAGCCAACGGGCCTTTTACTGCGAAAGGAGGAGTGGTTTTTGCTAGTGACCTGTATGGGCAAAGCATGACATGGCTATTGAAGAGATGTTTGGAGGGGAAGAAGTTGCAGTGGAATGTGAGAACGTGCATTTGGCTCACTTATTGGCCCAACGTTTATAAAACTTCATACTGTGAGTCAAGATACTTGGAGGTCTGTCATCTGCTTGAACTTCCCTTGTTTTCTGATCATGTTGTCCATTGAACTTCCATGGTCATTCTGGACATATCAATGTAAAAGGGTACATGTTCTCATCTATGTTAAGTTATCAATGTAAAAATGTACATTTTCTATGTTGAGTAATTTATTATTGAGAGTTTTAACTAATCAATGTGACTATATTTCACTTGTGGCTAGTTTTTACTGATTAATGGTTTATTTAGTTGTCTAATTTCTTGGTAGTTACATAGGTACTCTCTTATCTCATAACTAAAGGGTTTCTTTTCACTAATTTGATATTTAATTTAACAAAGATAATTTAACAAAGATAATGAAAAATAAGTTTTTTCTCTTAATTTTTTTAAATTTTTAAATTTTAAAAAATCTACATTAGTTGGTAAGTATGGTAAAGGCAACCAATATTTAACAGGTCATAAGTTTATTAATGAGATCAAGTTGTATATGTCTATTGTTAAATTATGTACTTGTTAGTTGTATATATCTATCACTAAATTATATACTCGTTTAAATCTAATGGTGAGCATATACAACCCCACCGCATTAATAAGTCTATAGACTGAAAAATAAATATGATGATATGATGAATGGTCATCTTTCACTCAATTATCACAAAGTTGAATATAAATCTCCCATTAATACCTTATCTTCACTAAATTATGCTAAATTATATACTCGTTTAAATCTAACGATAATCATATACAACTCACCGCATATAAATTTATAGAATAAAAAATAAATATCACGATATAGTAAGCGATCATCTTTCACTCAATTATCACAAAGCTGGATATAAATCCCAAGCGTAAAACGTGGCCTCTATTCTGGAGGAAAAGACAACAGACGTCCACAATAACAGACCGTCGAGGAACTAAAAGCCACAAGAGGAGATTTTTTTTTCATTTATTATGTTATTTGTTAATAGATAATCGTTTTCATTATTGATCACTCTATCCCTCACAAACATTATCCTCGGCAAACTGACACATTTACAACAATAGATCTCATTGGCTGAGCTTTCAATTAGATAGGATGATGAGGATTAATGGAGATTTAAAAAATTCAATGAATACAAGGATAGGATTAAATGGAAAGATGAGGACTCAACGTATCCTCACTTATAAATATTTTTAGTTTTAATTTCCAATTTAATAACGTAGGTGGTATAGGATAATATTAAAGATTTTAACAATGTATTAGTTTTTAACATTATTAATAAAATATATTTATAATACATTACAAATAAATGGATAAGGATCAAAGCTATAATGAGATATGATAAAAAAGGTGTAGTTAGAAATGTTAAATCATTTCATTTATATTTTATTATATTTATATTTGAATTGAGGAGAAAAAGTGATTGCCTGAGCTTTTTTCAGAGGTCATGTGACATTATGATAGCATAAATATTTAAACTTACATTTTTGAGGTGTTTGGGGTTCATTCATTTCTTATTCTCATTTATTTATGGTGTTTATGGTTCTCGAAGAGAAGAAGAATTCTATTGTTGAGAGTTATTGTTAGTGGGCGTGTGTTAATACTTGTTATTTTCCAACATGAGAAGATGCAGGGAGTGCATGAATGCATTCGCATTGTTGATGAACATGTCCACGTCTAGGAGTCTCTCGAGCTTATAATATTGATATTTTCTAACCAATAGCACTAGATCCATGGAGTGAAATTGAATAGCCTAAGGGTTTGTTTTATAAAGAAAGTGTTTCATTTCCTTGTATTGTGCGGGCTAGAAGAAAAAGAGTAGTGGAAGTTGAGATTGTTATTGGACTAGTTGAGTAACGTTTACAACTGTGTTTGATGTGTGACTGTGTGAATAGAGAAATCCTATGAGCTAATTGTCTATAAGTGATAGATTTGTCCTAGGCACCCATCCTTTTCAAATCATAGCCTCAACTTAGGAGTGCCCTATTACAAAGAGTGAATGTGCAATAAAGTCTCGGGTTGGGTGGATTGTTTAATGTAGTAGTTGGTTGGTGAAACATTTATTAAGATAATTGCTTTCAATATTCTCTATAGTTATAGTTATGTTATGTTACTTAATGGGTTGTGTGTAATTTCACTAATTATATATTTTTTGGTTATTTGCATGAGTTTGTGTATGTCATACATAGTGTCTTTATTTTCTTGATTATTGAAGATCGTATTAGGATTTTGAATTTTGTTAAGAAATGAGTTTTCAAGGGTACTCGGACATAGGGGTAAATCACATCACCATTTAATCATAAAGTCTCCTTGCAATTCCAAAATCTAAACACATCAAAATAGACATTTTGACATTTCATTGGTTTCAATATTTTAGATTTTGTCCATTTTCCAAACACAATTTCTAGTCAATTATGCTCAATATCCGATAGGGATTTATAGGTCTTACAAGTTTGAGTTATGAAATATGCATCATCCAACTGATGCAGGGTATTTCAAGATGTTGAATCCATTTATGCATTCAAATTTTCATTTTAAACAACATAAAACCAAGGTTTTGTCAAAAAAATAAATAAATAAATAAACTACCCCATTTAATATATATATATATAGTTGTAAGTTAAATTTTCATTTTAAACAACATAAAACCAAGGTTTTGTCAAAAAATAAAAAAAATAAACTACTCCTTTTAATATATATATAATTATATATTGGAGTAAACTTATTGTTAAAAATGAAACTTGAACAATCCAAAGTAATTTTATTACAGAAAATCACACGATGATGACACATAAAAGGGCTATATATTAAGAGACTTTAAAATTCATTCCTAACAATAATCATACGGAGAACCCACAAAAAAGTTTGCATACTCATAAAAAAAAATGGTCAATATTATTAACATATATAATTATTAGCTTTGTCTAGTTTTAAACGTGTAATTTTAAAGATGGATGCATGTTTTAATCATTTAAACCCATTCAATTTGGAATAAATTAAACTATTTAATATTATTAATTAATAAAAATAAATAAATAAATAAATATAGTATTAAATTCATTCAAATAATATAGATTTTTAGAATATCTACTTATAACGAAGTAGATATAGTTTATTTAAACAAGTTTAAGATAAACCTATAATCTAGCTACGTTTGCCTATTAATAATATAGACTTATTAATAATAGGTTTATGTTTATTGAAGTGTTGTAGATATACACATAACTAAGTGTAGAAAATTTAACAATGAGAGTTTATTGTGGTATGATGTGACCCTACAATTATTTTTGCGCAGATTAATAAGCTTATGTTTATTGAAGTATTGTAGATATGCATATAACTAAGTGTATAAACTTAATAATTAGATTTTGTTGTAGTATCATGTGATTATGCAATTAATGCTTGATTACATAATGATAATTTTATAGAATTAAGGGGTAGAGGTTTTTGGAGGAGAATTTTTTTAACAAAATAATTAAATAAATAAATATGCAATGAGTGATAAATTGAAAGAGTATTATTTTAAGGTATCAAAATACTCATAATCTACTCTTTATTTTTTAGAACTATTTTTCTTCTTCTTAAGAATATGTATCTTTTTCGTTAAGAAACAAATCCTTCCATCATGTGTCTATCAATCTCTTTGAGTACTATGCTTTTTCTTATTAATTACTCATTGGTTATATTGCAAGTGTCTCCACTTATACTCCCTTTAGGGTCATGTATTGGCTTAATATTGCATTTAGCGATACTAATGTGTTACCAGCTAACTTATTGGATTGAGGAAGGGAAATTTTACCTTATTCATATTTACACAAAAAATTTCAACATCCAAAGACATCAAGAACACCTAAAACTACCACATGTCCTTTTGTGGGTATTCTTAGATTTCATGTGTGGATATTTAAGATATTTTGATTAATGGGGATGGGTTTAGGGACCCTCAATGTGATTAAGGGAAGAAAACCTATTCTTTGGCATTAAATGAATATTTTAAGTGTTTAAAGCAAAAAACGTGGCATAAGATGCACGCACTCGAAACAACCACAAATGATCATAAAAGTGATCCTTGGCCTTAGATTAGGTTGTTGAAAAATGGCAACAAGAAATGCTAAAAATAGAAGTGTTAAAAAATAGCACTACTAAAAATAGCAGTTTGGGTATCAATGTTGGTTGAGCAACAGGGAATGAAAAATGGAAGTGCTAAAAATAGCATTCTATTTTTAGCAGTTCAGGATGGATTCCTATTTTAGTCAGTCCCTAGACTAAAAATAGGAAGTAAAATTCGAATTTGAAATTAACAGTTGTTTGAAAATAAATTAATTAATTCTCCATGAGTTAATTAGTTGTCAACAATCAAACATGAAGTCTATGTGAGGACATGCAACAGTTTCTCTATTAATTGAGGAATTTATCCATCAGTTAAAGAGATAAGGATGAGTTTTAATTTGAGTAGTAATTAGTTGGCTCAGTTAACTGAGTCAAATCCAATTATATTTAATTTAAGCAGATTGTTTAAATTAAGTAAGTTTAGCTAGTTAATGCATGCTAGTATGTAACTGTTGTACTTCAGATAACTGAAGATTCGCTCATGAATAACTCATGCATGTCAATTCAGACAGAGACCTAGTTGAGATCAGAGAAGGGACAATCTACTATCAGTTGGATGAATATTTTTCTATAAAGGAAGCTCATCCATGATGAGGATTTATCTCCTTCCGGACTGCGTAGTTGGATCAAAGGTTAGTGAGTGTGTGAAGAGGCCAATTCACACAAGTGGTTGCACTGGACTCCAATCAAAATTATGCAAAGAAATAGGAGGCTTGGAGGGTAGACCAGAGGTTTGAGAGAGGCCTTTGACTATCTATGAGTAGCAGAGGTATTGCAAAGAGAGCAGGATAGCTTTTGAGCTGATTCTTTTTGTAATACTGGTTATATTTCCACTTGTATGATAATACAGAGATGGGGTTTAAGGCTGGTGCTTTCCCCTGGATATTTCTTCTGCGTTATGTGTGATTGATTTCTCCATATCAATTATATGTGTTCTTATTAATGTTGCTAAAATTGATTAAGCTTCCGTTGAATTGATTGTAGAAGTAGATCAAGTATCTTTCTTTAGTATATTGCATTATCAGGTGATCTACATGTGGGAATTTCTACATGGTATCAGAGCATAGGTGATCAAGGAAGAACAGTATATAAAAAGGGAGAAGTTGAAGTTTGTGATTCCTAAATATATAAATCGAGTTCTTATCACATCTCTATTTCACCTATGGCGTTCAATGGTTTGAGACTCGAATATGCCCTTGATGGCAGTTTGAATTATATAGCCTAGAAGGATCGCATGGAAGCAGTACTAGAGGATAACAATCTAAAGGACTTCATTGATCAATAAGTCCTCAAGTCGACTGGTGTTGTTGAATCGGCTGAATGGAAGAAATGTGTGGCTAGAGCAAGGAGAATCCTTCTGGAGGGAGTTCGAGATCACATAGTCTCGAGTCTCCATGGGAAGGAGACACCATTTTCAATGTGGAAAACATTGAAATATCTATATCAGAATAGCAGTTATCAGAGGAAGCTGGCATTGAAGGACAAACTTCGAAAGATCAAGTGTGAAAAGGGCGACACGATCTATATGTATCTGAACAAGCTCACCTCATGCAGGGATGAGCCTGGAAGTGTAGGGATCATGACAATTGATGATGACATGGTGATTCTTGCACTCCTTGGTCTTCCTAAGAGCTGGCATAGCTACCGGGACTTGGTTAATGGAAGAGAGAAACTGCCAGATTGAGAAGGACTTTGGTCGGATTTGATGCAGGAGGAGATAAGAAGAAGCACTAGAGATGGTTCTTCATCCATGGAGGATAAAAAAGTTGTACCTTAGCGAGTAAGGCGAAGAAGGGGAAGGAGAAGGATTCTCTTTCCAATTCGAGTTCTTCCCATGGTGGGAAGAAGTTTGACAAATTGAAAGTGTGATGCTTTCGTTGTCATGAGGTGGGCCATTTTGCTACAAATTATCTGCAGAGGAAATCCACGAAGGGATCCATGGAAGGATTAGAAGGTGAGGCACTTGCTTCACAGTTCGAGATGGATTTCACACTCTTCGCATTCATGGTTTCATCCATGGTGCAAATTGGTTGGTTTCTGACAGTGGAGCTTCTTTCCACATGACCGACGACAAGAGTTTGTTCAGTACCTTTGAGGAGAAAGATCTCCAGATACTCATAGCTATGGGTAATGATGAAAAGTATAGTGTCTCAGGTGTAGGCACGGTTATTTTTTAGAGGGAGCATGGAGCTCGCCTTACCTTGACCGATGTCAAGTATGTACCAAGACTAAAGAGAAACTTGGTGTCGATCACAATACTGGAAGACAGAGGCTATGATGTAGTCTTCAGTAAGGGAAAGGTTTTCCTTAGACACATCATCACTAGATAGGTGAAGCAGATTGGTTCACGAGTCAAGAACCTGTATGCTCTTGAGGTTCAAAATGCATGCAAAGCCTTGAGTGGCAAGGCAACTAATGGAAATTTAGTGGTTGAGAGGGAGAGTATATTACCTCCCAACATGCAGCACCAGAAGAAGTCTCAAACGATTCTGGAGGAGCCACAATTGGCGCAGCAGCTTCAAGAGGTTGTGGAGCAGCCACAATAGGGGAAGCTGCGTGGAGATCAAGTAGAGACATATACTCATGTAGAGACCTCCAGTAGGGGGAAACTTCGAGCCAGGTGGGCAGAGGGATCACATGCAGCCATACCTCCAGGTAGGAGGTGGGGCGATGTGGAGTGATTGTCCCACAGAGGTTGATATGGGGGCAGGATCCTTGAGGTACCCAACCTCTTTGATTCGACTTTTCTACAGGAGCCCCAACGAGGAGTAGCAGGACTGGCTGATTGGGTAGAGATAAATGCGGATGGAGCGGCAGAGAGAGCTACAGTGCAGGAGTCCTAGGACTGTGTAGAGCTAGCAGGTTGCAGCAATGCGAGAGGCACAGGAGTGTTGCACCAGTGCAGGATGGCATAAAGAGGTGTGCAATGGTGCGAGATGCATGGAGTGTTGCAGCAGCTTAGAGGTCAAAGAGGGAGCACATGTCAGTAGCAGATAGAGCTTCAGCATCAGTGTATGTTTCTAGCCCAATGGAGAGGTCAGTTGGGATTTTTTTTTTGTTCCAAGAGTTGCTGGAGCAACTACACTTGGTAGATGTGTTGCATGCAAAACATTCTAGAGGTACAGGATTAGGTTCATGTTGAAGCCTTTCTTGTTGAGAGGGAGTGCTGAAAAATGGCAACAAGAAATGCCAAAAATATAAGTGCTAAAAATAGCACTGCTAAAAATAATAGTTTGGGTACCAGTGTTGGATTGAGAAACATAGAAGGAAAAATGGAAGTGCTATTTTGCTATTTTTAGCAATTCAAGATGGATTACTATTTTAGTCAATCCCTGGACTAAAAATAGGAAGTAAAATTCGAATTTGAACTTAACAGCTATTTGAAAATAGATTAATTAATTCTCCATGAGTTAATTAATTGTGAAAAAACAAACATGACGTCTATGTGAGGACATGCAACAGTTTCTCTATTAATTGAGGAATTTATCCATCAGTTAAAGAGATAAGGATGAGTTCTAATTTGAGTAGTAATAAGTTGCCTCAGTTAACTGAGTCAAGTCCAGTTATATTTGATTTAAACAGTTTGTTTAAATTAAGTAAGTTCAGTTAGTTAACACATGCTAGCATATAACTGTTGTACTTCATATAACTGAAGATTCTCTCATGAATAACTCATGCATGTCAGTTCAGACAGAGACCCAGTTGAGATCAGAGAAGGGACAGTGTACTATCAGTTGGATGAATATTTTTCCTTTAAAGGAAGTTCATCCATGATGAGGATTTATCTCCTTCAGGACTGCGTAGTTGGATCAAAGATTAGTGAGTGTGTGAATATGCCAATTCACACAAGTGATTGCACTGGACCCCAATCAGAATTGCACAAAGAAATAGGAGGCTTGGAGGGCAGACCAGAGGTTTGAGAGAGGACTTTGACTGTCTATGAGGAGCAGAGGTATTGCAGAGAGAGCAAGATATCTTTTGAGCTAATTCTTTTTGTAATACTGGTTATATTTCCACTTGTATGATAATACAGTGATGGGGTTTTAGGCTGGTGGTTTCCCCTGGATATTTTTTCTGTGTTATGTGTGATTGATTTCTCCATATCAGTTATATGTGTTCTTATTAATGTTGCTCAAATTGATTAAGCTTCCGTTGAATTGATTGTAGAAGTAGATCAAGTATTTTTCTTTAGTATATTGCATTATTAGGTGATCTACAGGTGGGAGTTTCTACATAGGGATGAGGGTGAATTGGGAGGATTTTAGTACTAAGAATGGGGCTTATGGCTGTAGGCACTACCAAGAGAGGAAACCATGGCTCTACGTCCTAAAGTAGACACCTAGGCATTTTGGTTGAATAAAGTACATTTTAAACAACTACATAGGATCTCTTGAGGGTATCCTTAGCCTATAAGTAGAGATATGGGTGCCATTAGGAGGCTTTGAGCCACTTTTGAGCACTAGATATGGATCTAGAAGCCCTATGGTTAGGAAAGGAAAACCATGCATTAAGCCCTAACATAACATTATAGTCACCAAGGGCCAATAAAAATGTCTAGAACCACAACATTTAAGGGTGATAGAATTGAGTTGGGTTACACTTTTTGGCAAGAGAAGGCGCATTTAGGTGAGAAAATGAGGGATTGGTTTAGAATAAGTGCTCGATCGAGCCATTTTTAAGCATTCAATCAAGTATTAAGAATCGATAGAGCTTTAGAGATTAATTGATCCTTAGGGCGCAATCTAGCCCTAAGGATCGATCGATCCCTTATTTTCTATTAAAACACGTTGTCACGGTCTGTACGTGTCATTTTTACACAGACCGTGGGATAACTAAGAGCTCAATCGAGGTATTGGATCTTGATCAAGCAATTAGAGCACGAAGAAACCCACCATCCTTGCCAACATCCCCGTCAAACTCCTAGAAGCTCAAGTCAAGGTAGGTTTCCTATATTTTTTATTTTTATTTAATTTTTCTTGCAAAATTAATAAATTAATTTGAAGTACCATACAAAACCACAAAAAACCCTTAAAACCCACTTAGAAAACCACAAAAACAACCCTGGAAAACCACAAAAACAACTTAGAAAACCATAAAACCACAAAGAAGACACTTCGAAACCACCAAAAGGATTATAACTTAGGTTTTAAATTTTTTCTTATTTGCAATTTGGTAACATGTTTATTATGAATATTTTCTGATTTTGAATGGTAAAAACATTATTTTCTAATTATTTTAGGTTTTAAATTTTTTCGTTAGGAATTTAGTGAAATAATTTTTATTTTTATTTTTATTTTTTTAATTTAAATTGAATTTTAAATTTCGAACAAAGTTGACTGAAAATATACCCCAAAAAAATCCAAAACAGAAAACAACCAAACTATAGCTTGTTAAAATTGTAGCAAGAAAAGGCTTCATTTGAATAGTGCCTTAGTCAAATGGAGAAATTCGATTTTCCACATTACCAAGATGACTTCGATTTCAATTAATTAGAGTGGCATGGCATTGTCTTCTAGTTAAATCTATAAATTCAATTTTATGGGATAGAAATAGAGTTGTGCATGAGTTGATTGCTAAGATTTAGCAATCTAGTTGAGTTATTTTTATTTGAACTTAGTTATATGAGCTCTAGTCATTAATAGAGTTAGTAGAAGGTCGCTTGGGTAGTTGTAATTATTGTTAACTGAATGATCTCTCATTTACCTAGTCAATCATATAAAAATAGCCCTAGTCATGCATGGAATTTGAATTGCCTAGTTGGGGTGGAGTAAAAATAACATCGTAATTATCAATTGCATACTAGTTGAGTGTATAGGTTTTGTATTGGAGCAAGTAGTCAATTCCTCTACCAATTGTGCAAGGAAATAGGAAATTTTCCTATTGTTTAGGATCTAATTTCCTCCAGGATTATGCAAGGTAATAGGAGGAAGTTTGAGGCCTATTTTGGCTAAGTGTTGGTCAGAGCAGGTCAGTGAGCAAGAGATTAGAATTGTAGTGCAGGGTGTGTTTCAGGATTGAAGCAAGGCATTGCAATTGATCCATATTCTCATATGAATTAATGCAAAGAAGCGAAGGGGATTTTCCCAGTTGGGTTCCCCTATAAAATCATTGTGTTCCTTTTGTTTTGATGGTTGCATGTTATTGCATGTGTTTTTATCATTTGTTTTCCTTTCCACATAATTGTAGAAGAAATTTGTGTCTCTTGTTTTCAGTTCGAATTCATCAATACTGGAAAATTTATTTCCATTTCTACATGGTATCGGATCTCTAAAAACAACATAGAAACTAGCTTCTTGATATTTTCTCTTAGGAATTTTGAATTGCAAAGTTTGTGAAGCAGTTTTTCTTCAATGTGAGAAAAATGTCTTTTAACAAATTGAGACTTTAGTATGCCTTGGAAGGAATCTCAAATTTCATATCTTGGAAGGATAGGATGGAAGTTATGTTGGGTGACAATGGAGTTCTAAAATATACAAAAACTAATATTACAAAACTAGCAACATCAGATGCACAGAAGTTGGCCCAGTGGAAGAAAGATATTGTAAAAGCTAGGAGGATTATCCTAGAGGATGTAAGAGACCATATATTTTTAAATTTACATGGCAAGGAGACAACTTTTTCTATGTGGAATACCCTCACAGACTTATTCAAAAGCAGCAATGATGCCAAGAAATTGGCATTGGGAGACAATCTCATAAACATCTAAATGCGAAAAAATGAGATCGTTGTTTAATACATCTCCAGATTCACTCAATCAGAGATGAACTTGGAGGAGCTATAGAAAACGTGCCACCGTCAAAACTTTGGTCTGATTTGGTGAAAGAGGATATCAGAAGGAACACTAGAGATGGTGTCACATCTAGAGCTAAGGAGGAAGAAAAATTTTCTTTGGAAGGTAAGGGAAAGAAAGCTAAGGGAAAGAAGTTCAAAAGTAAGGAAAAATATAGCGAGAACAATGGCAAGAAGAAAGAGCTTAGAAACATAAAAAAAAATCATTGTCATGAGTATGGAAACTATGTAACCAAGGTCCACATAAGAAATACATTAAGAAGACTTTAGGAGGAGAAGAAGGTGATGCTCTCACATCAAAATTCAAATTGCATTCAACCCTTATTGCATGCATGGAAAACATTGTAATGGAGTGTATGGTACCTAGACTCTAGAGCCTCATTTCATATGACTTGATGAAAGGATTTCTTTAGTAGCCTACAGGAGAAGGATCTCCAATTACACATAGAACTTGGAGATGATGGGAGGTATAGTACCAAAGGGATTGGTATTTGTAGGTTTTAATCCTGTACAGAAATTACCTACATACGAATTCTAAAAATAGAAAATAAACAATGCATGAGAATAACACAAAAAACACATATAAATAGAGTTTTCCCCTGGATCCTAAAATCATGACTACTAGCTTGATTTTTCATTATGTTCCTTTCAATGTTACAATACATATATATACATGTTGAAGCATCCAATACCATGGACCGAAAACCATCGCGCCCAAAACCATGTGCGAAAACCATGCACAAAACCATATGTAGGTCTGCCGCCCACCTAATATAGGGTCCCAAAAAAATTTCCCCAAGGTGCTGCCTCAGACCCCATAGAGGGGGGCTAAATGCCCCACTCAAACCCCCATACAGTGGGGGCTTCTGCCCCCCCGACACAACAAAGGGGGGCCTGGAGCTAGTCGTGGAAAGAATATAATAGAACCCAACAATATTGTCACCTTTAAGATGGATTCAAGCTCCCATATTCACCTGAAAAATGTTACGTATGTGCCTAGACTAAAGAAAAAATTGAGTTATGTAGTTGTATTGGAGGAAAAAGGTTATGATGTGGTGTTCAGTAAGGGAAAATATTTTCTAAAGCATCTTGCTAGTGCATGTGTGAAACAAATTGGAGTTAGAATGAAAAAACTCTATAAGCTAGTGGTGGATGCTTGTGTTGTACTTAGTAGAAAGGAAAAAAATGTTCAAAGTCGAGATGTTGGGGAGATCTGGCATGGGCACATGGGACACCTACACCATAGGGTGTTGAAAATCTTAAAACATATCACCATTGGACTCCCAAAATGCAACCTTGACCAGCATGATGTCTGCAAGGGATGCACCCTTGGGAAATATGTCAAATCCACCTTCTAGGGTCGAGATAGTAAAGTTGGAATAATATTGGAGTGAGTTCAATATGATGTGTGTGGACCATTTTATACAACCTCAACTACAAAGAATAGGTATTATGTGATTTTTGTAGATGACCTTTCTCATAAAAGTTGGATCTACTTCTTGAAAAATAAGGATGAAGTTTATTCCAAATTTACCAAATCTAAAGCATTAGTTGAGAAGGATACTAGTTAGAAAATAAAATCCCTTAGAAGTGATAATGGAGGAGAATTTGTATCTAATGCCTTCAAGGAATTTTGTGCCAGGGAGGGTATTAGAAGAGAACTAACTACACCCCATAACCCACAGAAAAATGGGGCGGTAGAGAGGAAAAACAGAAGCATTTTAGG
This sequence comes from Pinus taeda, assembly GCA_000404065.3. Classification (NCBI taxonomy): domain Eukaryota; kingdom Viridiplantae; phylum Streptophyta; class Pinopsida; order Pinales; family Pinaceae; genus Pinus; species Pinus taeda. The sequence goes on along the minus strand of APFE030686895.1, from coordinate 87,687 downwards.
GGTTTCAAGAGAAATGTTGCATGATTAAGGTCTTCCATTACATCTATGGGAAGAATCATTCAATACTGCAGTTTATTTGTAGAACAGAATCCCTCACAAAATACTTGGCATGATCACACTCGAAGAATATTTCTCTAGGAGGAAGCCCAATGTATTCCATTTTCAAATTTTTGGAGCTACAGTTTATTGTCATGTCTCCAAGGATAGCAAGAAAAATTTGGAGCCTAGGAATGAGATGGGGATATTTGTAGGATATATGTAGACACCTCATAACTATTGGGTGTTTTTTCCTTCACTCACGATGACCGCGATGAGGAGAAATGTCAGATTTGATGAGGAGAAGGCTATGAGAAGCTCTCTAGACTGAGGTTTGAGTATCACACTAGAGGAGGAGCTTCTAGCTCCAAAGGAGAAGCCTCAGACTATGCTTCAGGATATTATGGAGAAGCCACATGTGGAGGAGCAAAGAGGAGGTCAAGTGAAGGTACCCACTCACCCAAAATCTTCCAAAGATGGGAGGAAGAGAACTAGAGAGGCATACAGGTTGGTGCAAGATGCACAAGATCATGAGGGAGATTCTACATCCTTGCGCGAGTAGAGGAGATCACTAGACATGTATATTGGTTATATGGCACTCATTACATAACTCATTGATTATGAGCCTTCTTCACTTGAGGAAACAGTTTCCCAACCTGTGTGGGTTGATGCCATGGTGGAGGATTATGACTCCATCATGAAGAACAATGTATGGGAGGTAGTTCTTAAACTAGAGAACAAGCCAGTGGTTGGTTCCATATGGATATAGAAAGTGAAACATGTATTTGATTACATTATTAAGAAGTACAATGCTAGATTTATGGCCAAGGGATTCTCACAAGTAGATGAAGTTGATTACGAGGAGACATTTTCCCCTGTGGTGGGATATTCCTCAATCATAACCATTCTAGCATTGGCTGCACAGATGGGGTGGAAGATCCACTAGATGGATGTGAAGATTGTCTTCCTCAATGGAGTGGTTGAGGAAGATATTTACATAGAGTAGCCTGATGGGTTTGAGAAATTTGACAGGGAGACACATGTGTGTAGACTCTAGAGATCATGTTATGGTCTCTAGTAGGCACCTTGTGCATGGTACACTCAGATAGATATGTATCTCAGTGGATTTGGATTCACCACTAGTGAAGCAAATGCCAATCTCTACTACATTGTGGTAGATGGAAAGTTGCTTATCTTTGTCTTGTATGTAGATGACTTGATACTTACATGATATGAGAAGCTAACTTAGCCTTGTAAGGAGGACCTTGTAAGAGAGTTTGAGATGAAATACATGGGCTTGGTGCACTACTTCATTGGTTTGGAGGTGTAGCAGGGATATGGAGAGTTTCTTGTGGGTCAGGAGAAGTATACCTCTGAAATACTTCAGAGATTCCATATGTAGGACTACAAGCCTATGTACACTCCTCTAGCTACAAACTAGAGGAAGGAGGATGCTACTTCAGGAGAGGCAGTATATGCTACCATCTACATACATCTTGTGGGGTCCTTAATGTATCTAGTTAACATAAGGCCTGACGTATGTTTTTCATTTAATCAACTTAGTCAATTTATGGTGAAGCCTAGCAAGATTCACTGGAAAGCAACAAAACATGTGCTTAGATACGTTGAAGACGCAATTTTTTTTGGGTTGTGGTATAGGAGGACAAATGGTGTGAAGCTTCAAGGCTTCACTAATGCAGGTTGGGCAGGGAGTCCATCAGAAAGGAAGAGCACTTCAGGAACTATATTCAGTGTTGGGTCTGCAACTATTTCCTAGTATAGCAAGAAACAAATATCTCTAGCACTCAACTCAATAGAGGTCGAGTATATGGATGCTATTCAAGCGCATGTGAGGCCATTTGGATGAGGAAAATCATTGTTGGTCTTTTCAATCAGGAGATGGATCCTACTGTGATTTATTGTGGTAATCAGAGTTGTATCAAACTCTTTAAAAATCCAATATTTCATGTAGATCCAAGAACATTGGTATCAAGTACCATCACTTGAGAGATTGTGCGCAGAGGAGAATCATGATGTTCTATTATATTCCCACTAAGAAATAGGATGTAGATATTTTGACAAAGGCATTGCCAAGGGGAAAATTTGAGTTCCACAATAGCAGGATAGGGATGGTGCAAAATCCTTTTCTGGCTAAGATGGAGTGTTAAAATTGTAGCAAGAAAAGGCTTCATTTGACTAGTGCCTTAGTCAGATGGATAAATTTGATTTTCCACATCACCAAGATGACTTGTAGTTTAGTTAACTCGAGTGACATGGCTTTTTCTTCTAGTTAAATCAGTAAATTCAAGTTTGTGGGCTAGAAGTAGAGTTGTGCATGAATTGATTGCTAATATTTAGATATCTAGTTAGCTATTATTAGTTGAACTAAGTTATTGAGTTGCAGTCATTAATAGAGTCACTATAAGGTTAGTTGAGTAGTTGTAATTGTTGTTAACTCACCAATCTCTCAGTTAACTAGTCAATCAACTAAAAATAGCCCTAGTCATGCATGGAATTCGAATTTCCTAGTTAGAGTGGAGCAAAAGGCACATTGTAATTGTTAATTGCATACTAGTTAAGTGTACATGTTTTGCATTGGATCAGATGGTCAATTTGTCTAGCCATATTTGCACAAGGAAATAGGGAATTTCCATATTTCTTAGGAGCTAATTTCCTCTAGGATTGCACAAGAAAATAGGAGGAAGGCTTAGGCCTATTTTGGCTAAGTGTTGGTCAGAGCATGTCAGTGAGTAGGAGATCAAACTTGCAGTGTGGGGTGTGCTTCAGGATTAAAGAAAGACATTGTAATTGATCCATATTCTAATATGAATTAATGCAAAGCAGCGGAGGGGTTTTTCCTAGTTGGATTCCCCTATAAAATCATTGTGTTCCTTGTGTTTTAATGGTTGCATGTTATTGCATGTGTTTTTATCATGTGTTTCCTTTCTGCGGAATTCTAGAAGAAATTTGTGTCTCTTGTTTTCAATTTAAAATCATCAGCAGTAGAAAATTTCTTACCATTTCTATATAGCCAATAAATCAACTAATTAGGAGCTTGAGATTGACATGATGAATATGGTTGTTCATGGTGTTCAACCTTTATTAAATATCAAATAAGAAATTTTATTTATTTTATTATAAAATTAAAATCAATTATATTTTAAATATTTTTTAAATAATAAATGTAGTATAATTAGTTTTAAAAAATTAATTACTTAAATAAAATATTAATCTTTAAAGTTAAAAATCCATGTTCAATCATGCATGTGGGCTTGGAGTTCAGTCATGCATGTGTTGATTGTTATATTATACCAATCTAGTTCAATATTTTTCAGTCGTACTTAGTTAACTGACCTCTAACAATTAATAGAGTTAGTGGACAATCAATTGTGTAGTTAGACATTCGTTTAACTCACAGATTTGTCAGTTAACTGATAGATCTATCAATTAACTCATAAATCAACCCAAAATAGGCGAGATATGCATGGAATTTGAATTGCTCAATCGGAGTAGAGAAACCAAGGCGTTGTAAAATTAATTATATACTAGGGAGATTGTACATATTTTGCATGAGGTCAGAAGAGAAATCCTTGGGAATTGCGCAAGGAAATAGGGTCTTTTCCCTATTCTTTAAGAGCCCAATTAGCTCACATTTGCGCAAGGAAATAAGAGACTGGAGGTAGTAGAAATAGGCTAAGTGTTTGCCAGAGTTACTCATTCAGTACTGTGAATAGGTATTCTTTTGCAGGTGGTGCTTAGAGCTAGAGCATGCAATTTTAATAGTTTCTCTATTCAACAAATTAATGACAGAAGGATTGAGGGGTTTTTCCTGATTGGGTTCCCATAGAAACCTCTGTGTTCTTGTGATTTTGATTGATGCATGTATGTGCATGTTGTTATAAATTGTGAATCCCCTTCTGCGGATCAATAGAGTGGAATTGTGTCTCTTGATTTTAGTTTAATTTCATAATAAATTGCAATTCTATCACAAAATTTCTACATGGTATCACAGATGGAATCACATTAGAACTAGTATTTTGAAGTTGTTCCTTAGGAAGTTCGAATTTGCAACTTTAGTGTAGCAGTTTTTCTTCAGAGTCGAGAGAATGGCCTTCAACTAACTAAGGTTCGAGTATGCACTTGAAGGGATATCGAATTTAATTTCCTCAAGGACCGCATGGAGGTAATGCTTGATGAAAATGGCTTGTTGTAATATATCAAGAATGATATTGCAAAACCACAATCATCTGATGCACAGAACCTAGCCCAATGGACGAAATATGTAGCCAAGTCAAGGAGAATAATTTTGAGGGAGTGAGAGATCATGTCGTCTCAAATCTCCATAGGAATGAAAGTCCTTTTGTTATATTGAAGACTCCAACTGAGCTATTCAAAAATAGTAGTGACCATATAAATTTGGCCTTGAAAGATAAACTCGAAACATAAGGATGCAGAAGAATGAATCTATGGTCCAATACCTAACAAGGTTCACTCAAGTTCGAGATGAACTTAGAGGGGTTAGGGAGAATGTTGCATATGTTGACCTGCTGAGCTAGCTCTTCTAGGCCTTCCAAAATCCTAGCACAACTACCAAGACTTTGTGAACAGAAGGGAAAAATTACCAAATTGGGAAAGGTTTTGGTCTGATTTGGTATAAGAAGAAATCGGGAGAAATACCAGATATGGAGTTTCATCCAAAGTAGAGGATGAAGAGAATTTTTCCTTGGTTGGAAAGGGAAATAAGGGAAAGGGGAAGAAAACTCAAACAAAATCAGTGTCCAACCAAAATAATGGAAAGAAGAAATCCTTGAGAAATATAAAATGCTTCAATTGCCATGAGTACGGGAATTGTGCTACAAAGTGTCCACAAAAAAATTATAGAAAAAAGAACTCAGGAGGAGCAGCAAGTGAAGCATTAGCTTCACAATTCGAGTTAATCTTACCCTGTTCGCATGCATGGCCAACACTGTGATGGGGAGTGTGGTACTTGGATTTAGGTGCCTCATTCTACATGAAAGGGTGTAGAGAGTTTTTCATTGACCTAAAGGAGAATAGATCCAGATGCATATTGAAATTAGAGACGAAGGAAGGTACAATACTACCAAACTTGGAATTGTAACCTTTAAGAGGGATTCAGGCTCCCATATTCGCCTCAAAGTGTTATGTTTGTACCAAGCCTAAAGAAGAACCTAATCGTTGTGGCATTTTTGGAAGATAGGGGCTACGATGTAATTTTCAATAAGGGGAAAGCCTCTCTAAGACACGTAGCTTCTGAAAAGTTGAAGCAAATAGAAGTTTGAGTCAAGAACCTATACAAACTTGAGGTAGAATGTCGCGATGCATTAAGCATTAAGGCGGACAAAATATAGAGTCACAATGTTGGTGAACTTTGGTAGAGGAGATTGGGCCATTTGCATCATGGCGCCTTAAAATTATGTAGGATATTACCACAGGTCTCCCTAAAGGATCCCATGAGAAACAAGATGTCTACAAAGGGTGCACCTTGGGGAAATATGTCAAATCCACAGTCTAGGATCATGAGAGAAAAACTAATGAAATATTGGACCGAGTCCACTCTATTGTTTGCGGATCCTTCTCTAAAGCTTCCACAACAAAACATAAGTACTATGTATTTTTTGTTGATGATTTCTCTAGAAAATGTTGGATTTTCTTCATGCGGAAAAAGGATGAGGTGTTTTCCAAATTTGTAGAATTTAAGGAATTAGTTGAGAAGGAAACTGGGAAGAAGGTGAAGGCTCTTAGGTGAAAAAATGGAGGTGAATTTGTTTCAAAATTATTCAAGACTTTTGTGCCAAAGAAGGAATTCAAAGAGAAATGACAACTCCCTATAACCCACAGGAGAATGGGGTAGCGGAGGGGAAGAACATGAGCATAGTTGGAGTTGCAAGAGCTATGCTACATGACCAAGGTCAACCATGCATTTGTGGGAAAAATCATGTAACACAATAATATTTGCAAAACCGGAGTCGTCATAGGATACTTGGTATGATTACATCGGAGGAAGCCTTCTCTAGGAGAAAGCCTAATGTGTCTCATTTCAAACTTTTTGGAGCTTCAATTTATTCTCATGTCTTCAAGGATTCAAGGAAGAAACTTGAGGCTACAATGAGTTGGGAGTTTGTGTAGGATACACCGAAACTCCACACAATTTCCAAGTGTATTTTCATTCGCTCAAGATGGCAGTTGTGCAAAGAGATGTCAAGTTTAATGAGGAGAAAGAAATGAGAAGCTCTCTTGAGAGGGAGCTGCATATCCCACCAGAGCAGGAACTTTTAGTTCCAAAGGAGGAGCCTCGAGGTGAGCTTCAAGAAGTTGTGGAGTAGCTGCAAATGGAGAAGAAAAGAAGAGGTTGAGTGAAGACAACCACTCAACCAAAGACATCGAGAGAGGGGATAAAGGGAACTAGAAAAATTGATAGATCGGTGCAAGATGCGAGGGAGAATATGGGAGTTCCATCATCTTGGTGCAAGAAGAGGAGGTCACCTGAGAGGTACATTGGATACATGGCTCTCATGACTGAGCTCATAGAGACAATGTCATCCTCTTTTAAGGAAGAAATTGAACAACCTATTTGGGTTGATGCCATGGTGGAAGAATACGAATCCATCATGAATAGCAGTGTTTGGGAAGTGGACCCAAGACCGAAGGATAAATCAGTGGTGGGTTCCAGGTGGATCTTCAAAGTAAAGCATGCAACGAACAGGGGCATTGAGAAGTACAAGGCCAAATTTGTGGCCAAAGGACTCTCTTAGGTAGAGGAGTTGACTATAAGGAAAAAATTTCCCCAGTAGCAAAGTATTCCTCCATCAGATAAATTCTTGCATTGGTTGCGTAGATGTGATGGAAGATCCACCAAATGGATGTGAAGGTTTCCTTTCTCAATCGTGTTGTTGAGGAGTAAATTTACATAGAGAAGACAAAAGGATATGAGACATATGATCGAGAGTCTCGTGTGTGCAGACTCAAGAGAGAATTGTATGGTATCAAATAGGTGACCAAAGTTTGGTACACTCAAGTCAACAATTATTTCAATAAATGTGCTTCACCAAAAGTGAAGCAGATGTGAACTTCTATCACATTTTGGTAGGTGGTAAGTTGCTTATTCTTGCTTTATATATTGATGATTTATTATTCACAGGTGAGGATAAATTGATAGGGATGGTTCAAAATATCTTGCTTGCTAAGAGGGAGTGTTAGAAAGTGTAGGAAGAAAGCATGAATTTGACTTTAGCCTTAGTCAAATTGAGTAAATCGAAATTCTACATCTCCAGGACAGCTTGGAGGAAGTTAACTAGCGTAACATGGCTCTTGCTACTCAATTATATCACAAAATTCGATTTAGTGTGCTTAGAGTTCAGTCATGCATGTGTTGATTGTTAAATTATAGTAATCTAGTTCAATTATTTTTAGTTTAACTCATAGATCTGTCACTTAACTTAACTGATCGATCAACCCAAAATAACCCAAACATGAATGGAATTCAAATTGCTCTGCTAGAGTGGAGAAACTAAGGCATGTAAAATTAATTGTATACTAGGCAGAGTGTACATATTTTGCATGAGGTCAAAAGATCAATCATTGGGAATTATGCAAGGAAATAGTGACTTTTCCCTATTCTTTCTTATATCTATATATAAAAAATAAATGTTAGAAAGAAAATATTTTAATGTTGTCAATGTGGTTTATGAATAAAATATTTTAATATGAATTAATATTATAGAATTTAGGCTTTTGTGATCCATATCAAGTTTTTGAGACATATTTTCGGTGATAATCACATAAAAATTCATTTGTCTATGCGTTTTGAACCAACTAGTGTGGTTCATCGCCAAGACAAGGTGAATAATCACATCATGGCAATGAGATAAATAGAGAGACATATCACTCCAACGGCTAAAAAGAAATGACTTCATTTGACTGGACCAAAAATTAGGAGAAGAATATTTACTTTTAATTTAAATAAATAACTAAATATATATATATTTATTTAAAAATGGGCGGGACTAGTTCCCTACAGAAGCATCATGGGCCCTCTTTTTTTTTATGCATATGATACAAATGAGTGTCAGAACACTGACAGCCATCAACATCGAAACAGTATTCTCCATCGTCTCCATGGTCAACATACGCTGCAGCAGCAGCTCCCACAGGAATGCCGTGGGCGTGAAAATCAACCCGCTGGACCACCACATCATGCACTTGCGTGCACCTATATATATATATATATATATCTATAAATATAATATATATATTATAATATATATATATATATATATATATATATATAATATATATATATAACTTTTATATAATTTTGGAAATACGAAAATATTTTTATCCAATTTATAACGGATATAACTTTTATATAATTTTGGAAATACGAAAATATTTTTATCCAATTTATAACGGAGTTGTCTATAATGCGACTTTTTGGAGATTCCCGTGACGGAATCCGGCGGAAGAAATGAGGTTAAATCTTGATTTTTAGCAGTTAAAATGGTTTTTTAACTGCATATTTGGATTCAACGCCCTGGAAAACCCTTGGGAGCCATTGATTGTGCAAAAACTAGCTATCAAACTTGGGATTCCAATGAATTGCTGCCGGATTTTGATCGAAAAATCCGCCGGAAAAACTGTCAAAAAGTCGCGTTATAGACTACTGCATTTATAACGCGGGGATAAATAATTTTCTATTTAATTTGAAAAAAAAAAAACAAAATATATGTATACATATACTCATATTATTATGGAATTACGAAGAGATTAATTACCCAATTCATACTAAGCGGTTTTGGGTAATTTTTAGGATCAAATATTATATAAAAACTTTTTTATTATAAACTTTAAGAGATAAGAATCCCTAAAATAAAATAAAATACTATTATGGAATTACGAAGAGATTAATTACCCAATTTATACTAAGCGGTTTAGGGGAATTTTTAGGATCAATATTATAAAATAAAAATAAATAAATAAATAAAATAAAATTTATTAAAACTTTAAGAGATAATCATCCTTAAATAAATAAAAATACCAAAGTGAATGGATAAATATAAATATAAATAAATTAAATTAAATAAAAAATAAATAAAGGGAAACCAAGGGGTCAAATAAATTAAAAAATAGAAAAGGAAACAATTAGGAAGCAACAAACATCAGGGGAATCAAAAGAGACCAGTTTCAAGAAAATTAAACTTTTTAAGGAGTAAAGGGAATAAAAATAAATTGATAAAATCAAAGGAATTAAGAAAGGAAAAAAAGGGGGGGCTAAGAGGCATCATCCTTGTTAAGATCACTAGGCCTTATTTCAATTTCTCTGGCCTTCCTAAACTTGCAATGATGAAAATGAGCAATCCTTGCAGTAACTGAGGCTTCCTCAATGCATATATGATGCTTTTTCTTCTCCGCATGTGTCCGCCAAAGCTAAAGAATGGGTCCTCCCATGCTTGATGTTGGTTGTGTGCTCCTGAATCCTCTGATTAATAGAGTGTCGAGTTTCACCAATGTAGGGGGTCCCACAAGAACATGGTAACATAAACACCTTTCATATCCTTGAGGTCCATATGGTCTTTTATAGATTTTAAGGAGCTATGAGCGGTGTTAAGGGGTCTAAAGGTGGAGGGAACATTATGCTTCCTTAGGATTCTCGCAATTTTGTATGTGATTCCCTGGATGAAAGGTTGATGCACACCTAGTATCTGATCCTTGGGTTTTTTTTTAAGCTTAGGACCTTTGCTAGCTCTAAGGAAAGGTTTAAGACCCTAGTGCCTACTATACCCATTATTAAAAAAACATTAAGGAGATGGTTTTTCCTTTAGAAAGGTGGTTTTCATAAAAAATTCTCAGTGCACGAGTAGCTAATATGTTGAGAACACCAAACTTTCAAGCAAGGAAATGATGAGACTTGGCATGAAGATACTGCTCAGTATGAGTTTTCTTTCGAAAAACTTGGTGGGAGAAAGAACCATCATCCTTCTTTGAAATAAGGACATCAAGAAAAGGCAAGCAACCATCAACTTCCTACTTCATAATAAAATTTATGGAGTTGAATTGAATTTTGAGATGCTGGAAAAAACGATTTAACTTCTCTTGTCCATGAGGCCATATGATGCAAGTGTCATCCAAAAATATTTTCCATAGCTTGGGCCTAAATAGGGTCTAGGCCAAAGCTTTGGATTCAAAGTCTTCCATAAACAAATTAGCAACAATATGGGCCAGGGGGGAGCCCATGGCAACACCACATGTGTGCTCATAGAAAAAAGTAGAAGTAAGACATATCTCAACTAATTTTGCAATATCGGGATCAATGAGGCAATTGATGAATTTAGTGGCCTCCTTAATGGGGATGTTACTGTAAAGGGAAACCACCCTTGCCGACTTTTAGAATAACAATGTCCTTGTTCCTGTTCAAGGATTTGAGGGCTTCAAACTCATCCTTGCTAATGTTGTGATTATCACCAAAAATATGTCTCAAAAACATGAATTAATATTGACATATACTTGAAAATGTATTAATAAAAAAAAAATTAAAGTGGTGTGATGAAATTTGATTTCTTTTGGCTCCTGTTAGATCTGTGCTTAATAACTAAACCAACTTAGACCCATCTTAACTCCAAATCTATAAATATAGAGAAAATTCATCTGGACTCTTGATAAATCTCTAACAATCTCAAGTTAAAATTTATCTAATCTAATTATCATTAATCATTTACAATTTACATCTTTTATAATTTTTTATCTTTTGGTATTTGACTAGTTTTAATCCTTCTCATATTCATTTCACATTTTCACTTCTCTACAATTGCAACATTTTCACTTCTCTACAATTACATTAAATCTAGGTTAATTAGAGGATTTAGATCTAGTTTTTCTTTTATCTTTGTAAAATATCATTACATAAAATCTAGGTTAATTAGATGCTTTAGATCTAGTTTTTCTTTTATCTTTGTAAAATATCATTTGTCGTTTATATGATATATAATCAGTTCTTTCTCAAAAAGTTGGAAATTGGATACAAATTAGGAAGAAACTTACAAACTATGGAACAATTCCGACAAAGATGGGATAATCTAAATAATAAATAGTCTAGATATTTACATAGTTAACAGAAATGATCATTTGAATAATTTTTCAACCGTTGAATTTACTAACTATCGAATACTTTTTAAAAAATATAAAATAATTTAAATTTTTCACAAATCTGAGATAACTAAATTATGAATGGTCAATGCCCCAGCCCCACACACAGGAGGCGAATGCGGACTAAAATTATACCAGGATATAGAATAAAACAACCAAGAAAATATATAAATGAGAAGTAATTGAAAAAAAAAAAAATTAAAACATGAAGTTGTATTTATATTTTAAAAATTCCAAACAGTAAAAAAATAGATATTTATTTATTAAAAATTAATTAATTTTATATTTCTATATAAATTAGTATAGATTTATTTTTACTTTGGATTGATTAAGTGTTAAGAGATTAATTTTTTTTTCACTTTGTTAGTTTGGATATTAAGATATTTGATCTTTCTTAGCATTTAATAAATCCAGAGTAAAAATAGATCTATGCTAGTTTAACTCTCCCTTTAAATAGGGTACATTTCAAGTAAATGTCATGAGTCAATACCATTAGCCAATACCATGCGCCATCTTTATTTTTATTAATATTAATATTAGGATTAATAATGTTTTTTTGAATGGTATTACTAATAATTTGGCCCATAGACTTCACCTAAATAAAATTTCTTTTTGTATTGTTCGTAGATATAAAATAAATTGTTGAATTTAAGCGTCTGTGATCCATATCAAGTTTTTGAGAAGATTTCTTGGGTGGAGATCACATTATAATATTTTTGTCGTTTTGAACTGAGAGTGGTTCATCGCCAAGACAAGTTGAAGAATCAGATCATGTTTGCATGTTAAATAGGGAGGCAAATCTTCCAAATAGGGAGGCAAATCTTCCAACGTGAATTATGGAATGTGAATCATGGAATATATATATGTTTTATTTATTTACCATAACTCTAGTTTATTTATATTTTTATTATTTTATCATATCTCTTTTATAAATATGGTATTTGGTCCATGGTATTTAGGTCATGGTATTAAAATGGTATTTGGCCCATAGGCTTGGCCTAAAGAAAACTTTTTTTTTTGAGTCTTAGTAAATATAAAGAGGATTATGGACTAAATATAAAAATAGGTTTTATTTATTTACCATACCTCTAATTTATTTATATTTATATTTATTTAACATACATTTGGAGTAAGTATAAAAAGAAGTTTCATTTATTTACTTTAAATCCAGTTTATTTATATTTTTATTTATTTACCATACCTCCAATTTCTTTATATATTTATTTATCTACCATAACTATTTTTTTTAATGTTCATACACCTCTTTATATTTTAAATTTATAGTGTTTATACATAATAATAATTAAATTGATTTCTAATTATTAAACATGTAAATGTTAAACATTACATGGTAAATGTTAAATGTTTACATTTATATTTACAGGTTAAACTTCTTTTGAGTTTTGTACATATAAAAAGATTTATGGACCAAAATAAAAAAGGTTTATTTATTTACCATAATTCTAATTTATTTATATTTTTATTTATTTACCATACTTCTTGAGTAAATATAAAAAGATGTTTTATTTATTTACCATACTTCCAGTTTATTTATATTTTTATTTATTTACCATACCTCCATTTATTCGTATATTTATTTTCCCTTGAGAAAATCATAATTTCATTATAAAGAAATTACATTTACCATTTAATATTAATTATTTACTATACCTAATTTTATGTTCATACAATTCTTATATTTTAATTTATATCAAATTATATATAATAATAATTAAATTGATTCTAATTATAAACATAATATTACAATTTACATTTACATTTAAGTTTACCTGTTTATATAAATTTTAATTAATACTTAAATATGCCTCTCACCAGAAAAATGTTATAAATTAAATTTAATAAACATATTTGATAAATTAAATTAATTCAACATTACATTGTTGACCAGATTGTGATGCAATTGCTGAAAAAGCTTGTTGGATTGAAATCCAAACCCAATGAGACATAGACTTAGAATAATATCAAATCCGTATTTCCATAGAGCAAGGGCTCAATCCCCTATCTTAAGGTTACAAAAACAAATAGTACATATTAAAACATAATCCGGTCAAAACCTGTCTGCTTTTTGTTCACATCCCTATTGTCTTCAACCGCTTCGAATTGGCTTCGACGAAACAGCCATCACCTGCGATGCATCATTAACCATTCCATAATCTTATAAGAATCACATTAAACAAATTATTTAATAGATTTATTTTAATCAGGAGGTGGATATTAATATTCCAAATATTTTTAAAATAAAAATAATATAATTTAATTTAGGGAAGTAATGATTTTTTTATTATAAGTGTTTTTTATTAATTTTAATTAAAATTAAGTATTTAAAAAAATAATTTAAATTGTTTAATATGTAAAATTAATTTTCACAAATTTTTCAAAGTGTTTGAATATATTTATATATTCCATATACATTCTAAACCTCAAAAAGATCACTTAAAATTATTTTATCTAAATTCTAATAAAAACATCCACAACTTAAACTACACCATAAATAAAAATAGCTGAAGAAAACATTCCTGATCACACTTTGCAAGATAGACAAGACTCTCACCGTTTCCTGGTCATCTCCTGGAGCGGGAAACCAGTCATTGGTAGCCGGGTTGCTACGAACAGGGATCCGTTCCATTAATCCAGTCTCCTCTTGGTAACCCAAACGGAAGTACGATCCGCCATCGTACTCCAGCTTTATGAACGCATCTCCAGTCTACAGACAGAACATTGATTTCACTGTCAGTTCCATGATTCAAACACTCAATCCTATGGTCAGATTTATAAAAAAAATTGCTGGATTCTAGTAAAAATAACTTTCTAGGCAAATTTGTAGACTCTATGGACAAGACCTTTAAATTTACCTAATGGCCACACTATAGCAAGCAAGAAAGAAAGAAAATATAAAAACCAAATACTCACAGGGTGATGCAGCCTTTCCACGGCATTCAAGTCCTCGTAATAGTCGGTTTCCACAAACTCTTCGGGCAAACTCTCAACCTTTTCGCACACAATTAGCGACTGTTCACAAAAGCAAAATTTCAGATTATACATACAGAATTAGATGCCGCTTCTCTTCTAATCTGAGATTGAATTAATTCACAATGTGTAGTTTAAGTGTGACAGAAAAGCAGGGTAGTTACCCCAGAGTGAGATTTGAGTTGTTGGTATTTCTGGAACTCTGGAGGGATGTCATCACACGGATCATCTTCAACTCCCTCAATATCTTGATGATCATCAGATCCTTCGCTGCGATTGGGCTTCCTGCGGCGCTTGGGAGCCACAGATTCGAAGTGAGATTTAATCTGCTCTGCGATCTGCCATTGCTGCTGCGCATCCAGAACTTCATCGCTCCTGCTCGGCTTCTGCACTTTTAGCCCTCCTTTCCCCATGATCTGTAGATCTCTTTTTCTATCCCAAACTTTCCGAAACAAATTCAAATGCCCACAATAAAACTATAAACCAGTGCTGTGCTATATATCATGCGAGATTTTCTGCATTGGTTGGCTAAGGCTTTGGATATCCGAGAAGTGAGATTGTGAATTGTTATTTATGTTGTATGCATAGGGCCGACACGGATAAAATGTGGTATCAACTATTTGGATCGCCCACAGTTTACATCCCATGCGGATACCTGCCGAATCGGTCGTCCTTATCCATTATTATCGTTCCCTGTACGGGAGAGTTCACTCATTTACGGAGTGGTCGCATACTTGGGGCGCCCTAATTCCATGGTTTCACAAAAACATCATACGGATCGGCGGGAAGAAGCTACGACGTTTGGACCTTTTTCTTTCGCGGGGTTTCTGGAACCTCCTTTCATTTCACCCTTAATTTTAGAAATATTCTCCATGTTTATTGAATGGTCAAGATCCGGATCGTTGGGACACATAATATCTTTGAGGCTTCCTAACAACATTAACGGCTTATCCATATTTCCAATGGGCAGTCGAGTTGGTTAAAGTTCTTTCGGCCAAGTTATTGGCCTTTCCCAGGGGTAGTTTAGTTGGTTGAAGTTTGTTTAGTTTGTTTAGTGAAGTTATTGGCCCTTTGTCATGAGAAGTACTAGTTCAATTTTTTTAGGTTTATGAAAATCAAGTTTTTGAATGTGGGTTTGACGGACTCATCTAGAATTGTTTTTGCACTAAAAAAAATAAAATCCCAACTCTCTCGCTGTAAGAAGTAGGTGGCTAAATACCAGAAAGTCCAAAAAATTGCACTAAAGACAATTCCTTTTATTCTTGGTTGTTTGTGATGATTTATAACTTCAATTGTGTATGGAATTATTGTGTAATAAAATCTGAACTCTCTATTGTGTTTTAGTTTATAAATTTAAAAAACCATGCATTTATAATGTGTTTACAGAAAATGTTGAAGACTTTGTATGAAGTTTGTTGGTATGATTGTATTTTGAATTTAGTGGTTTGAACATTAACATGGTAATAATCAAGATTGGATTATAATATAATTTATCATTCATCTCAATGCTTTTTGTATGAAAAATTTGAAGGAATCAACTTATAAGAGTAGTTTTATTAGTGGGGTCTAATATGGAAAAAGGGGTTTAAAAGCTTTCTTTGTTGGTTTGAGGCCTTAATGACATGTTTTCAAGGGGGGTCGGGGGCGGATAAAAATTTCTCATTAAAGTGTAGGACATTGTGACACTAGTCTACACTTACAAGAAGGACATCAATCAAAGTTCATATGCAAAATTTATGCCTCCCGGAAGTTGACATATTGTGTTTAACCACCATAATTGGAAAGGATGCCACATCAAGCCCCATTACTCCTAGAAAAGAGGATAGTTACATGAAGACTATTAAGAAAACTCGAACAAGGTCAATTTTCTAACTTTAGTAACAAGGTCAAGTTTATAACTTTAGTTTGTCCAATGGAATATCCACAATGGTTTACAAATCATATTAGTATTAGAGTATGTTTCTATGGGTATTTATGGGAAGTTGCATGGGATCCAAGAAACAATTTGAGTAGGAAGTCGTAAAATCCCAACCATGGCCAATGAATCTGTTTATAATAACCTCGAGATCTAGCAGAGGAGAGATTCTCAAGGCTATGTCAAGTTTAATGAGGAGAAAGTTACGAGAAGATCTCTTGAGAGGGAGCTGCATATCCCACCAGAGTAGGAACTTTTAGTTCCAAAGGAGGAGCCTTGAGATGAGCTTCAAGAAGTTGTGGAGTAGCCACAAATGGAGAAGAAAAGAAGAGGTTGAGTGAAGACAACCATTCAACCACAGACGTCGAGAGAGGGGATAAAGGGAACTAGAAAAATTAATAGAGTGGTGCAAGATGCGAGGGAGAAAATGGGAGTTGCATCATCTTGGTGCAGAAAGAGGAGGTCACCTGAGAGGTATATTGGATACATGGCTCTCATGACTGAGCTCATAGAGACAATGTCATCCTCTTTTGAGGATGCAATTGAACAACTTGTTTGGGTTGATGCCATGGTGGAAGAATATGAATCCATCATGAATAGCAGTGTTTGGGAAGTGGACCCGAGACCGAAGGATAAATCAGTGGTGGGTTCCAAGTGGATCTTCAAAGTAAAGCATGCAACGGACAGGAGCATTGAGAAGTACAAGGCCAAATTTGTGGCCAAAGGACTCTCTTAGGTAGAGGGAGTTGACTATAAGGAAACATTTTCCCTAGTAGCAAATTATTCCTCCATTAGATAAATTCTTGCATTGGTTGCGTAGATGTGATGGAAGATCCACGAAATGGATGTGAAGATTTCCTTTCTCAATGGTGTTGTTGAGGAGTAAATTTACATAGAGAAGACAAAAGGATATGAGGCATATGATCAAGAGTCTCATGTGTGCAGACTCAAGAGAGAATTGTATGGTCTCAAATAGGTGACCAGAGTTTGGTACACTAAAATCAACAGTTATTTCAATTAATGTGCTTCACCAAAAGTGAAGCAGATGTGAACATTTATCACATTTTGGTAGGTGGTAAGTTGCTTATTCTTGTTTTATATATTGATGATTTATTATTCACAGGTGAGGATAAATTGATAGGGATGGTTCAAAATATCTTGCTTGCTAAGAGGGAGCATTAGAAAGTGTAGGAAGAAAGCATGGATTTGACTTTAGCCTTAGTCAAATTGAGTAAATCAAAATTCCACATCAACAGGACAGCTTGGTTAACATGGCTCTTGTTACTCAATTATATCAGAAAATTCGATTTAGTGTGCTTGGAGTTCAGTCCTGCATGTGTTGATTGTTAAATTATAATAATCTAGTTCAATTATTTTTAGTTTAATTCATAGATATGTCACTTAACTGATCAATCAACCCAAAATAGCCCAAACATGAATGGAATTCAAATTGCTCAGCTAGAGTGGAGAAACCAAGGCATGTAAAATTAATTGTATACCAGGCTGAGTGTACATATTTTGCATGAGGTCAGTAGATCAATCAATATGAATTGTGCAAGGAAATAGGGACTTTTCCCTATTCTTTCTTGTATCTATATATATAAAATAAATGTTAGAAAGAAAATATTTTAATGTTGTCAATGTGGTTTATGAATAAAATATTTTAATATGAATTAATATTATAGAATTTAGGCTTCTGTGATCCATATCAAGTTTTTGAGACATATTTTCGGTGATAATCACATAAAAATTCATTTGTCGACGCATTTTGAACCAACTAGTGTGGTTCATCGCCACGACAAGATGAATAATCAAATCATGATACTGAGATAAATAGAGAGGCATATCACTCCAACGGCTAAAAAGAAACGACTTCATTTAACTGAACCAAAAATTAGGGGAAGAATATTTACTTTTAATTTAAATAAATAGCTATATATATATCTTTTACGAAAATATTTTTACGCAATTTATAATGCGGGGGATAAATCATTTTCTATCTAATTTAAGAAAGAAAAAAAAAATAAAATATATGTGTACATACTACGAATATTATTATGGAATTACGAAGAGATTAATTACCCAATTCATACTAATCCGTTTAGGGTAGTTTTTAGGATCAAATATTATATAAAAACTTTTTTATTATAAACTTTAAGAGATAAGAATCCAATCCCTAAAATAAAATAAAAATAAATAAAATACCAAAGTGATGGATAAATATAAATATAATTAAATTAAACTAAATAAAAAAAAAAAAAAAGGGAAACTAAGGGGTCAAAACAAATTAAAAAAATAGAAAAGGAAACAACGAGGAAGCAACAAACCTCAGGGGAATAAAGAAAAGACCAATTTCAAGAAAATTAAATCTTTTAAGGAGTGAAGGGAATAAAATTAAAAATAAAAATAAAAATAAATTGATAAAATCAAAGGAATTAAGAAAGGAAAAAAAGGGGGGCTAAGAGAAAAGTGCAGGGATCCAACAACTGCTAATTTTCCAATCATCATCCCTGTTAAGATTACTAGGCCTTATTTCAATTTCTCTGGCCTTCCTAAACTTGCGATGATGAAAATGAACAATCCTTGCAGTAATTCAGGCTTCCTCAATGCATATATGATGCTTTATCTTCTCCGCATGTGTCCGCCAAAGCTAAAGTATGGGTCCTCCCATGCTTGATGTCGGTTGTGTGCTCTTGAATCCTCTGATTAATAGAGTGTAGAGTTTCACCAATGTAGGGGGCCCCACAAAAACATGGGATAACATAAACACCTTTCATATCCTTGGGGTCCACATGGTCTTTTACAGATTTTAAGGAGCTATGAGTGGTGTTAAGGGGTCTAAAGGTGGAGGGAACATTATGCTTCTTTTTTAGGATTCTCGCAATCTTGTCTGTGATCCCCTGGATGAAAGGTTGATGCACCCCTAGTATCTGATTCTTGGGGTTTTTCTTAACCTTAGGACCTTTGCTAGCTCTAAGGAAAGCTTTAAGACCCTAGTGCCTACTATACCCATTATTAACAAAACATTAAGGAGATGGTTTTTCTCTTTAGAAAGGTGGTTTTCATAAAATATTCTCAGTGCACGAGTAGCTAATGCATTGAGAGCACCAAACTTTCAAGCAGGGAAATGATGAGACTTGGCATGAAGATACTGCTCAGTATGAGTTTTCTTTCGAAAAACCTGGTGGGAGAAAGAACCATCATCCTTCTTTGAAATAAGGACATCAAGAAAAGGCAAGCAACCATCAACTTCCTACTTTATAATAAAATTTATGGAGTTGAATTGAATGTTGAGATGTTGGAAAAAACAATCTAACTTCTCTTGTCCATAAGGCAATATGACGCAAGTGTCATCCAAAAATATTTTCCATAGCTTGGGCCTAAATAGGGTCAAGGCCAAAGCTTTGGATTCAAAGTCTTCCATAAACAAATTAGCAACAATATGCGCCAGGGGGGAGCCCATGGCAACACCACATGTCTACTAATAGAAAAATGTAGAAGTAAGACATATCTCAACTAATTTTGTAGTATCGGGATCAATGAGGCAATTGATGACCTCAGTGGCCTCCTTAATAGGGATGTTAGTGTAAAGGGAAACCACATCGAAACTAACAAGATTGTCCCGATCAAACTTCATGTCCCTTAACTCATTGGCAAATGATGAAGAGTCTTTAACGAAGGACTCCATAAGGCCAACAAGAGATTTAAGCTTGAAGGCTAAATATTTAGCTAAAAGATAGGTTGGCCCTCCTATTGTGTTGATAATGGGTCTCGGGGGGGCATCTTTATGGATCTTTGGAAGCCCATAGATCCTAGGAGTGATAGGGCTACTTTCAATGAGTTTGTGGCAAAAGGTGCCAATAGTGCTACTAGACTTTATATCTAGAGCAACTCTTCTCAAGATCTTCTTCAAGTGATTCTTATTAAGCTTTTTGTAGCTTCCGTTGTTACAAAGGTGATCCAACATCTTCCTACGGTAATCCTCTTTATAAAGGTAACTGCGGCCCCACCCTTGCCGACTTTTAAAACAACAATGTCCTTGTTCCTATTCAAGGATTTGAGGGCTTCAAACTCATCCTTGCTAATGTTGTGATTATCACCAAAATATGTCTCAAAAACATGAATTAATATTGACATATATTTGAAAATGTATTAATAAAAAAAAAAAATTAAAGAGGTATGATGAAATTTAATTCCGTTTGGCTCATGTTAGATCTGTGCTTAATAACTAAACCAACCCATACCCATCTTAACTCCAAATCTATAAATATAAAAAGATTTCATCTAGGCTCTTGATAGATCTCTAACGATCTCAAGTTAAAATTTATCTAATCTAATTATCATTAATCATTTACAATTTACATCTTTCGTAATTTTTTATCTTTTGGTATTTGACTAATTTCAATCCTTCTCATATTCATTTCACATTCTCACTTCTCTACAATTACATTAAATCTAGGTTAATTAGATGCTTTAGATCTAGTTTTTCTTTTTATCTTTGTAAAATATCATTTGTGGTTTATATAATATATAATCCATTCTTTCTCAAAAAGTTGGAAGAAACTTGAAAACTATGGAACAATTCCGACAAAGATGAGATAATCTAAATAATAAATAGTCTAAATACTTAGATAGTTAACAGAAATGATCATTTGAATAAATTTTCAACCGTTGAATTTTAATAACTATCGAATAATTTTTAATAAATATAAAATAATTTAAATTTTAGACAAATCTGAGATAACTAAATTATGAATGGTCAATGCCCCAGCCCCACACAAAGGAGGCGAATGCGGACTAAAATTATAACCAGGATTATATAATAAAACAACCGCGGCAAATATATTAATGAGAAGGAATTTGGAAAAAAAAAATTACAACATTCAAAATTTCAAATAGTAAAAAAAATTAGATATTATTAATAAATTATATTTATTTATATATTTCTATATAAATTAGTATAGATTTATTTTTATTTTGGATTGATTAAGTGTTAAGAGACTAATTTTTTTTCACTCTATGTTAGTTTGGATATTAAGATATTTGATCTCTCTTAACACTTCATAGATCCAAAGTAAAAATAGATCTATTCTAGTTTAACTCCCCCTTTAAATAGGCTACATTCCAAGTGAATGCCATGGGTCAATACCATTGATTCTCAATACCATATCAAGTTTTTGAGAAAAATATTTCGGCGGAGATCACATTCTAATATTTTTGTCGTTTCGAACGTAGTGTGGTTCATCGCCAAGACAAGTTGAAGAATTAGATCATGGTTGCATGTTAAATAGGGAGGCAGAGTCTCCAACGTGAATTATGGAATAAATATATATATTATAATATATATATATATATATATATATATATAATATATATATATAATATATATATAATTTATTTATTTATTTACCATAACTCTTGTTATTTATATTTTTATTAATTTTATCATATTGGTCCATGGTATTTAGCTCATGGTATTAAAATGGTATTTGGCCCATAAGCTCCGCTTAAATAAAAAAAAAAATTGAGTCTTAGTAAATATAAAGAGGATTATGGACTAAATATAAAAAGAGGTTTTATTTATTTACTATACCTCTAATTTATAGTTGGATAGAGATCAATGACATTAATAATAAAAAGTCCTACATAACAATATGTTATTTCCCCCCATCAATTCTAACTTCTATAAAAAGAAGAATCTAGATAAAACTAACCCTTATAATGGTTTAGAGAATGATATTTGTAGCCTAAGGAATGACGGTAATATCCTTTTAATAGGTGACTTTAATGCTCGAACTTCAAACAACCAAGCTATTATTCTAAGCAATCATTCCAACCCTAATCCTCTTTGGTTAAACGAAGACCCTACTTTGGTTAGTAGGTACAAAAGGAGCTCTGAAGACCTTGGGGAAAATTTGTTTGGGTTGGAGCTAGTCAAGCTCTGTAGTGCTCAGGATCTCATAATTTGCAATGATCTAAAGAAATGGCCTAATTCTAGCAAGATGACCTGCATCCATGGACTTGGTAGCAGCGTGGTAGACTACATTATTTCCGATCTCCCATTATACAACGAAATAATAAATTTTGACATCTTAAATGACCACGAACCTGACTTTGATCATAGGCCTTTACTTATAACTCTCAATTTTGTTATGCATAGAGTTCCCACATAAAATAATACTTACAACCCTAATCCTCTTTGGTTAAACGAAGACCCTACTTTGGCTAGTAGATACAAAAGGAGCTCTGAAGACCTCGGGGAAAATTTGTTTGGGTTGGAGCTAGTCAAGCTCTGTAGTGCTCAGGATCTCATAATTTGCAGTGATCTAAAGAAATGGCCTAATTCTAGCAAGATGACCTGCATCCATGGACTTGGTAGCAGCGTGGTAGACTACATTATTTCCGATCTCCCATTATACAATGAAATAATAAATTTTGACATCTTAAATGACCACGAACCTGACTTTGATCATAGGCCTTTACTTATAACTCTCAATTTTGTTATGCATAGAGTTCCCACAGAAAATAATACTTACAGCCAAAAGAACTTAATATTTGATAGAAATAAAAATGATCTCTTTCTAAATGAATTAAAAACTTTACTTCCTTAATCTAGTATAAACAACATAGAAGATCTCTATCATAATTTTATTACAACCCTCTCATATTCTATTAACAAGTTCTCAATTGAAGTTTCAAATAATGAAAGAAATAGCAAAACCAATCCATGGTATGACAAAGGTTGTAAAAGTGCAAGGAGAGCAATTAAGGAAGCTGTTGATGAATCTCTTAAAATGGAGAAGATAAAAATATACAAAGCCCTAACTAAAAGGAAAAAGAGGCAGTACATTCGTCAAAGACAGGAGAATCTCTTACACCTCTCTAAGGTAGCTCCTAAGAAATTTTGGAGGCAGATTCTGACTAGGAAGACTAAAGATAATAATAAAATTGCTCTTCACGGTTGGAATTCCTATCTTAAAAAGCTTTATGAATCTTCAAATGTCATGAATAATTCGGAAACCCTGCTCACAACGAAAGAAGTTTTCTCTTTAGAAGACATTAAGTTTGGGGAATCGCCTTGCTAATGGGAAAGCTAAGGACATTGAAGGTTACCAAGCAGAAATCTTAAAAATTTGGAGGTCATGTCCTCATCCCCCACATCCACAAGCTTTTCAATCAAGCAGTCAAGCAAGGGTTCCCTAAACCTTGGACTAAGAGCCTCATTATCCCTATTTTTAAAAGTGGGGATACAAATAACCCCTCTAGTTATTGGACAATTATGATCAGCCCTCTCTTAGCCAAGTTATATGGTATTATTTTGGAAAAGAAGTTAAGCATGTGGCTTGAAAGTGAAGGTAAGCGGGCTAAAGGCCAAGCAGGTTTCAGAAGGCATCACTCAACAACAAACCACCTCGTTACGCTTAGGATCATTGCGGAGGAATGTCGTAATGATAAATCCAATTTATTTTGTTGCTTTGTGGACTTTAGGAGGGCTTTCGATATGGTTCCTAGATATAACCTTTGGAATAGATTAGAAGAGCTAAAGGTTCCTCTCGAGTTGAGAGCTTCCGCTCTAAGGTTATATGAGAATGTAATTGCCAAGCTAAAGAGCAATGAGGGGTGGTTGAAAGATATTAAGTGTACATTGGAGTTAAACAAGGTTGCCCTCTCTCCCCTACCCTATTTGGCATTTACATCAATAAGCTCGAAGGCTATTTAGAGGAAGCAGGATGTGATGGCACGATCTTAGCTGGGATAGTCGTCATCCTTCTTCTCTATGCTGATGATATTATTCTTTTGGCAAGGTGCCCATCTGATCTTGATAAGCAGCTCAAGCTTCTTAAGTATTTCTGCTCTACCATGGGTATGACGGTTAACACTAACAAAAAAAAAGTTATTATTATCAAATCTAAGAAGGACACTTACCCTAAATTTATGTATGTCGATAATAACTTGAGGAAGTGTATTCTTACAAGTACCTAGGAATTGATATTCATCACAAGCTCAACTAGAAACAGAGCATTGAGAAAAGGATTAATGGGGGGTGGAAAGCTTATTTTGGTCTTGAAAATAATTGTAAAACAGAAAACCTCGTAATGTGGGATAAAAAGAAGTTCCTCTTTGAAACTTTAGTCACTCCTGTTATCTTATATGGCTATGAGTTTTGGGGTTGTAGAATCTCCAGAGAATCATGGAGAAATATTGAGCAAATATAGAAGCGTTTTATAACTTATAACCTGAAAATTAAAAGTAATACACCCTATCCTATTCTCCTTATAGAAGCAGGTATTTCTGCTATTGAGAGCCTAGCTATGATTAGGTTTCTGTTGTACAAGCACAAACTCAATAACATAGACGATCATAGACTTCCTAAGCTAGATTTAAATTCCAGCCAAAACCACCTAAGGCTCAATCGGGGGTGGCATAAAGAAACAAGGGCCTGGTTAAACTATTGGGAGATCAACGAGAATGATGCATTGCAAAACATAAATAACATTAAAGATATTGTTACTTCTAAGTTCAAAGAAAAAATGTGGTGTGAGAAAGATTTAGCGGCTAAAAGAAAATTAAGTTATTATAAGAAGGTCATCAACCCCACCCTAGAAGATCAAAAGTATCTCTCTATTTTAACTAGCTCAAAGAAGAAAATTAATATAGCAAAGATTAGAACGAATTCTCATGAGCTCCATAGTGAAACAGGTCGTTGGGCAATTCCTAAAACGCCATGGATGGAAAAGATCTGCCATATATGTGAGAATAGGAACATCGAGGATGAAAACCACTTCCTCTTAGAGTGCCCCGCATACAACCACATTAGATCTCAGTTTCACAATCTTTGTT
>APFE030686895.1:48159-62727 GCA_000404065.3 Pinus taeda | reverse complement strand
AGGCTTTCGATATGGTTCCTAGATACAACCTTTGGAATAGATTAGAAGAGCTAAAGGTTCCTCTCGAGTTGAGAGCTAACGCTATAAGGTTATACGAGAATGTAATTGCAAAACTAAAGAGCAATGAGGGGTGGTCGAAAGATATTAAGTGTAACATCGGAGTTAAACAAGGTTGCCCCCTCTCCCCTACCCTATTTGGAATTTACATCGATAAGCTCGAAGGCTATTTAGAGGGAGCAGGATGTGATGGCACGATCTTAGCTAGGATAGTCATCATCCTTCTTCTCTATGCTGACGATATTGTTCTTTTCGCAAGATGCCCATATGATATTAATAAGCAACTCAGGCTTCTTAAGGATTTATGCTCTACCATGGGTATGACTATTAACAGTGACAAAACAAAAGTTATGATTATCAAATCCAAGGACACTTACGCTAATTTTATGTATGACAATAATAACTTGGAGGAAGTGTTACACAGTAATTTGTCACCGTTTGTCACCGTCCCTGTTACCCCTCTCATGCACCTTGGAGGACACATTCCGGGACTTGTGAGAAGTGACAAGACCTTAAACCACTTGCATCATTCTCCTCTGGATATGAGCTTCACATACCCTGAAGACATCTCCTGCAGCTTGCCCATAAAAATAGCCCTTTTTACATTAGCGCGGGTTCACTGTGTTATTCCCGCGCCAATGGGGAAAATCCTCCAAAGAGGGCGCGCTAGTTAGCGCTCTGTCCCAGAGTCGCAACCGCGCCAACCTATTTGGGCAAAGATTTTAACAAATCAACTTCTGAAAGTTCTCTCCAACTCATTCACCAACTGAATCTATGTTAGGTGAGGATGGTTTGGCTTCGAATCTCCTTGAATGGGAAGTAGTTTGCCACCCTTCCATGGAAGTTTCCAAGTGATGAAGCCAAATCCATGATTGTTGTGATTGATCTTATCTCTTCCCCTTGCATCTATAAAAGCTTGTCTCCATGCCTTGAGCAAGCTAGTAGTAGTAGTGGTAGTGGTAGTAATACTGGTGCTGAAAGGAAGATATCAAGAGATTAGAGTTGCAAGAGCCTTCTTTGTGTCCATAAGGCTTAACCTAAGAGAGGAGATCTTGTCACCAAAGAGAGAGAGGCTTGTCTCTCATCCCTTCAAGCTTTGCAAGACTTGTGTAGCTGAGCACCCAGCCAAAGGAGGATTTGACGTCAAGACGCTGGTTGTATTCTCCTTTGTTGATTATTAATAATAGATGACTATCATTATGGTTCCACTCTCATTGTCTTTGTAATGATCGATGTTGAGTTATATCCTTCCTGACTGATGTATAATTGCATTTATTAGATTTCACACTTGTGTTTTTGTTGTTCTCTTTGTGTGCAGGTGTCCATTCACCGAGATCGTGGAGGACTGTGACCGGCCAAAGCAAAGGAGCATGGGCGACGTCTCTTCTACGAACAAAAGTGCTGGAATCCAAGTAGGTCTTCATCACCTACCTTTTATTCTCAATTAGGTACTTGCATGGTAGCATTGTTTGATTGTTGCTAGACCTGTTCTGGGCTAGTAGGGATCGCCTCTATCCGTAGAGGGGATTTACCTCTCCAACAATTTGGCGACTCCGTTGGGGAATTTAGCTTGTTGTTTGATTTGTAAACTTTAGACGGAGTCTGAAGCACGGCCAGATAGCCTTCGAAACACTATTGCTTTGCATTAGTGAAGTAGATCAAAGCCGCTTTATTCAATCTCTGGTTTGGTTTATAGACTGAACAATTTGGATTTTGTCTTGCCTCTTTGGTTTTCTCTTGTTTGCTTGCTCGGATAGCTTTTTGGATTGAATTTCTTGCTGCCTCTTGCTTCCTGGCTTGCCTAGACACTGTAAACCAAGCTTTGGACCGCTTATTTTCCTTTTTGACTTGGAAAACTTTATTAGCGCGGTTTTCTCTTTGACAGTCACGCTAGTGGCACTTGTTGCTAACTGACAACCTGCTCCAATCCCTTTATAGCGCTAGTTACAGCCTGACAGACGCGTCAGTCCTGTTAACATTTTCAGTTCACTTGTTCGCCTGCCTTCTGAGCTTGGATTTGTATCTTGCCACATCTTTTTCAATTGCTGGAGTGTGTTTTGATCCTTGTCTGACTGGTTCTTAGCCTCCATCCTTTGGGTGTTTGCTTCTTTCTACCGATTTCACACCTTAGCCCTAGGGCACCTAGTGGCCGTGTGTGTCGATCCTTCCGTAGGAGTTTTGAGTTTCTTGATTGTCCAGTCGACTTTGCGATTGCTTTTTACACTTGTTCAGTGATTGTTGAAGTGTTTTTGGTTGATTTCCGAGTGAATTGCTTCTTTCTTGCTTGGATTTCATTCTAGCTTTGTTTGAGCTTGGATCACGTAGCTCGCACAAGCCTTTGCTTTTCTTTTGGTTTGGAGAACGGTTTGGGTTTCTTGGGAATTTCATTGTGTTCTCATTGAGTGAGTTTATCTCTTTTACTCAATGTTATTGTCTTTCAAAATTCATTCTAGTGCATTGTGCCTTTGAAAAAGAAATCGAACAAATGTCTTTTGTGTTCAATAGTTAATGGAATAGAACTTTTCATTGATTTGTATTCTTGAAAAAAAAAAATTATTTATTTCCCATTAGCTGCATTAGGCTATTTGATTGATTGTGCTCATTTTGTTTGATTGAAAACTGTTAACCCTCTTGTAGTTAGTATTCATCGAACGAAATGGTATTCTTTGGCATATAGCTTGCATCTAGGCAATTGTGAAGGATTACATACGGTAGGAACTGAAACTGAAACTTAACTGAAGATCAACCATAAAATAAACCGAATAAACTTAAAAATGCATTGGAACATAACGCTCACATTCTAGAGGTCTAGGCTAGAGACGTGCTCTGGCGTCGTTAAACCTAGTCACTTTTGTTCTCGCATTAAGGTTGAGTGATTCCTCCTTGTGTGATTCAACCGTGGTCTAGTACGGTCTTGTGCTCCCACGTACCGTCGTGTATATATGGGGAGACTCCACTAGGTTATCATCCTTGATCCATAGGAAGCTGTGTCTGTCGCCTTACAATCCGTAAGGCACCGAACACAACATTCGGGAAGATTGAATGCAATACGGAAAGTCCTTGGTTTTCATATGATTGCCAAGGTGTATAAGTAGTTTTACGGATTGTCTGGTAAACCCCTTGCCTAGTTTCTCCAGAGAAGTAACTTTTTGATCCTTTTCAGACTCCTTAAAAGAAAAGGCTCTATTGAGCATTTGTCACTTCGGGCTCATTAAACATTCGAAGGTGACTAGAGTCATCTTGTGTCCTTTTCTTAACTCTTAAAGCATGAAAAGGTCAAGTTGTGTCCTAATGTCTTAAAAATTTATTCGACCACGATTACATTTACCTTGTTAGATCTTGTTTGCATCTAGTTTTGAGTAGGGTCTTTTATCGTTAGCTTGTCTAGGATTGTTGCTTTATCATCCTGGCAGATCCATCGATCCTGTCTCCCATCCCAAGTGACCAAGGGTCTCCTTCTTCTGCTGCCCCTGAGACATCGGTTTGTGGCGACACTTTCCCTATTGTTCCGAGTGTCCAACCGTTGAACTCTTGTGCTCCAGAGGACGAGCTTTATGACTTGTTTTGGAACCCCGTTTGGGAGCCTTCTGAAGAGGATTTTCCCACTACTCTTGTTGGTGTTTCATCCCCGATGGCTTCTTCTGACATGGAGGATACATCTCTGGTATCGAATGGAATGCCCGTTATATCGAGTATTGATACTCTCATCCCGGCTACATCCCCGGTTATCTCTACACCCTACACTGTTACACCTCTCGGTATCACAGTGCCGGCGCGGTATAGATCTCTAAGGGATGCTATGGGATCTGCGAGTTCCTCTTCTATGTGGGATAGTAACATTGTTTCCACTACGGGACCTTTCATTTCCCAGGTTCACCATACTGCTGTCACATCAGTTCCAACCAACCCGACCATTTGTGTCGCGTCATCAACTCCAGTTGCTAGTGCCATTACGACATCTTCCGTCATAACTACCGTTGTTGGCCCATCCCAAGGCCCAGCACGTAGTGGTCAATCGGCACATACTGCTAGAGTTTTCCATCCCACAAGTGGTGCCCCGCCTTTTTCTGATGCTATTTCGGTGCGGGGGGGCATATTCCCAGTACTTGCATGCTGTCCAGAACCCAGGCGGGAAAGGCCCCTATTATGATCCTGTCAATCATTAGTATACCTCTTTGCCAACTGAGCCCATTGTTGAGGGTTCAGTTTCGTTAAATGTGGCTTGGGGTACCACTAGTTATGGTGGTAGCCAGTGCCATCTAGGTCAAGGGTAGCCATCCCAAGGACCACCCTACCAGGGTCAACCATCCTACTCGCAGCCTAATCATGGGCAGGAGTATTATGGCCAGACCTATCCAGGTTAACCTGGAGGTTCACAAGGACAACCCTATCAGGGACAACCTTTAGCCTCTGGTGGTCCATCTTATACATATCTTGGGAAACCTTCTAGAAACTCGGGACAACCCTATGCTCAGTAAGGACAACCTGGGCCCCAACAGAGATACCCTTCGGGGCAACCCTATGGGAACCCGGGACAACCTTACGCGCAGCAAGGACAACCCGAAAACCAACAAGGCTACCCTTCTGGGCAAAGTGGCCAGCCTTACACATAGCAAGGCTAGCCCACTGCTTAGCCTAATCAGCCATCTGATCTACAAGGACAACCTTCAGTTGCGCAAGGACGACCGATCACCCAGGAAGCTCAACCTTCTAGGCAAGCAAGTCCATCTCAGATCCAACCAGGACAACCTTCTGGCCAGATGGCCCAACCTCACTCTCTGCAAGGATATCTCTCTGCGGCGGCTCAACCGGGCATGTAGATGGTTCCTGCTTCACAGCCTCAACCCGGTTACCAACCCCAGAATCAAACTGGTCTCCAGTCACAAGGTGGGTACCAATCCTAACCTTCTTATCAGATGTCGCCTGGTTCCAAGGCTCAATATGGAGCCCAACAACCATATGGATACCAGCAACCCCAGGGGAAAATCAATATACCCCATATCAAAATTACCAACAACCGTAGATCAACCCCTATCAAAATTATCAGTAACCTGCAGGGCAGTATGGTAACCAATGGGGAGCTGGGGGGCAGAACCACTATCAACCATCCGGTTCCGGAGATAACCCTTATGGACAAAATTCCTATGGGAAGGGTCCTTTTGGACCTTGTCCTTCTGGACAAGGTCAGTGGGGGAAACTAGCAACTGGATGGAATTCTGGCCCTACCTCATATCCACAGATGTCCTTCAACCCGCAGCTACCATTTCTAGCGACGTTGGAACTGCCCGATGTGTCAAAATTAACAAATGATCCCATTTTGCATAATCCACAATGGCCACCAGTTCCAACTAAAATACCCGGTGACTGTCCCAAATTTGACAGCAAAGCCGGAGAGGATCCTTAAGCCCATGTAATGACGTGTCACCTATGGTGTTCGTCTAATTCATGGCTTGATGATTCGATTCGACTTCGCCTCTTCCAAAGGACTCTCACCGGCTTTGCCTCTAAATGGTATATTGAATTGACCCGCACATCTTTTCAAGACTTTAATTCATTGGCTATGGCATTCCTTACTCACTTTCAGTTACCCATTCGGTATGAGACAGGGACTCATCTCCTGACATCTCTTAAGTAGGATACAGCTACGCACATCTCGGATCATATACATGAATGGAGAAGGCGTCACAGGTTGATCAAGTTTTGGATTCCTGATCAACTCCTCACCGATTGGTTCACGACTTCCTTTGTCCCTAAGATTGCATGGGACATTGCTATGGGGGCCTGCATGACTGAAGATCAAGCGATCGCGCGTGCTCAATACCTTGACTTAGTTTACTCTCAGTCAGGTACTTTGTATGAGTATTTGCCTAATTCCCCGAGACTTGGTACATCCAAGGCTCCACCGAAGCCATCTGTCGATGGAGTTATTGGCTCTGTGAATCTGGCTTCCAAAAAATCATCTTCAAACCCTGGGAAGCAAAAATCAGATGCTTCTAACCAAAACACTTCTCAGGGTGGTTCAAATTCTGGAAATACTTCCGAGGTCAACGCCGTCTAGTCCACCACGGTGAGTAAGGCCTCGAAAGGAAAGAAAAAGAGGAAAGGGAAAAATAAGTCTGAACAACCTAAACAAGAACCCTCCAAACCTCTAGCCGAGGAAGGAGCTAAGAGCAAACCCAAATATCCTTGTCTCATTTGTGAGGAGGATCACTACACTAAGGACTGCCCAAGGCGATCCAAAGTTAGTCATTTGTTGAAAGGCGCTCTTGGGGTTCCTGCAGTTCTTAAAGAACCTTTCCCCTCTCAACAAACTCAATGGTGGTTGATCCGTCTTCTTCTCCCTTTGGTTCCCAAGTCTTCATGGCTGGATCTATTCCTGTTCATGTAACGACTCAAGCAAAGGAGTACCCGTCATCCGTCAGGAAGGAGCCCGAGGTTCCCTCAAGTGCTCCTTTGTCCAGCTCTAGTCCGCTCCATATTGAGAGACCAAGTACTGAGACGACCATCTGACCCCCTCCTAACGGAGTACTCAGGAGATCATCTTACAACCTGAATGCTCATGCTGCCCAACACTATAACATAGTTGAGGACTTAGCATAGGATCCGTCGGCTATGTCCACCTTAGAAGTTCTCCAGAGCTGCCTCCCTCAGAGGAAGTCCCTGCTATCGGCCATCGGTGGCATCGACTCGATAGATTCAGATCTGATTACCTTTGATCTTGAGAGCCATGTCCCAAGGCTGCCTCATCGGATCGCTTTTCTTATCCAAGTCATCATCAATTCAAAAACAATTCATCGTACAGTTATTGATGAGGGCGCATCGACTTGCATTATGTCTATTGCTTATTGGAAAGCGATTGGGTCTCTGACTCTGAGCCAGTCTCGTACGACTTTGGAAGCTTTTGATGGGAGAGAATCTCGTCCTTATGGTATTCTTCAATGATTGCCAATAACTTAAGAAGGAAAAACCGTTGAAGTAGAAGTTGAGGTCGTTGACGCGAATCTCACCTACAACCTCCTTCTCGGCCGGAGTTGGATGTATGCCATGCGTGCCGTGGCTTCATCCCTCTTCCATGTCATCCTTTTCCCTCACCAAGGGAAAATTGTCACGGTAGACCATCTCTCCTTCTTCGCTTCCTCTTCTGAAGTAAATGTACCTTTCGTTGAATATACCTCTATTCCTTTTGAGAGTGTGGGAGCCAGGCTCTTCAAAGATCCTGCCCTCATGGGTGTTGTTATCTCAAAATCAAGCCTGATAGGCTGCTGGTCAGGTTGACTCTAAGTAACTATTTCAAACCAAGCTTTTGACTAAGGCTTAGCCTCCTTAGCTTGAGAGGGCTCTCTCAAAAGAGTTATTGATTTTGATTAATGATAAGATGGCTAACTCTTGTGATGTAACAACATGGACAAATATAATGGCTAGACAAACATTTCATAAGTTCCCATTAGGCCTATGGAGTCAATCATACTTCAGTAAACAAGGACACTACCTTTGCATAGAAGTCAGGGAACTTAGCATTTAAATGTTCAGAATACAACTTACATAAAACCACAGTTCACACATGCATACAGGAAGTTAGAGCACAATCAGTGGATTCTGAGTAATTATGCATCCATGCAACTGAAAAAGACATTAAGGAAAGAAAAAAACACATATTCTGAACATGAAAAATCCTTCATGAATCCTGAGAAGAAAGGTAGATGCTTTATATTACTGAAAATGGTTTTTACATAAGCTAAAACAGTACTTATGCTATCAATTTTCCAACCCTCATTACATTGTTGTCTCAGCTATATATAGAATCCTTATTCTAACTAATTCAAGTTTCCTCCTCCAGCATGAGGGGAATTTTAATAACTCGATCCTTATCTCTAATGACACCTATCAACTATTTAACTGACTATTAAATACAAACGAAATGCTGACTGGAACTTTAAACAGTTCTAAATTAACTAGGACTCTAATTCTTTTTCCATGCCATAGTGGCTACTCCTCGTCCTTTGAAACCTGGTCCTCTTTAGATTTGGCTAAGCTGGATATTAAATACGCCATATTGGCCTTTGAACGCTGAATCCTTATCTACCCCGTGGTATTGGGAGGTGTCCCTTGCTTCTCGGCTTCTGTTTTCCATTATTTGCTCGAACATGAACAACACTTTTCTGAGCTTTTAATAACCCAAGGTATGGAACGTGGCCATGTTTTAGATATGTTGTAGGCTGTGGTGATGGACAAGTGTCTCCTTTTCAAAAACTCCCACTCATAATATCAAATTGTTTGTTCTGCGTTTAAATCATCACCTACAGCAATTTCATAGCGCGCTACGAAACTGCTGTTTTATTTAAAACAACTTGCTTGCTTTTTGACCTGAGAACTTATATCACCCAATCGTTTATTGCCAAAAGCTCCCTTTGATGTTTCATATGTGTAGCAGGGATTTAAATATCTTCAAAACACTAAGATTAAGCAAAATTAACAAAAGTTTGAAACAAAACCCTTTCTTGAACAGTGAATTCATTTATTCGGTAACCAACTTAGCTCTGCCTTTAGGTCTTCAGCGGCTTTCTTCAATTGGTTAATCTCTTCTTCAGCTGCTTCTATTTGGATTTTCATGGCTACCACATAATCTCCTTGAGATGTGATGGCTGCTTTATTTTTGCTGCTCTTTTGCTTAGGTCGTGTTCCTTCCCCTGTTTCCTCTGTTCTGGGTAGTGCTTCCTGTACCTGCTGGAAATTTCTGGTCATAGGTCTTCTAGGTTTAAAAACAAATTCCTGGGTTGGCTCATCAAACTTAAGCCTTTTTGAGGCCTTGGTTTTCTTAACATTTACCTGTGGTGACTGTGTCAAATCAATCTAAATTGGGTTGGACTGCTCTAATTCAATAGCCTGTAATAAATCATTCATGCTTGCTTTAGACACAGGGCTCTCTTCGACAGCTATAGCTTTACCCTTTTCTTTATTAATTTGACTTCTTGTCCTTACCCTTGAGACTGCTTCAGATTTTCTTGCTTCAGGTACAATCTTCTTACCCTAAGTCTTCTCCTTTGTTGATTGCTGAGGCTGTTCTTGAATGACTAATGGTTTCACTGGTTTTGGTAGCTGTGGCTTGGTTTTCTTTTTGGCTCTTGCTTCCCTTTGAAGCTCAGCTATTGTAAATTCTCTGGCTGGTTGAGGAGTAAGACCAGTCTTACTTTGGAATCCGGCCATGAAGATAAAAGAATTCCAATCTCTTCCTATCTTCTGGAGGCTATCTAAAATCAGCAACTTAATCAGACCATGATGAAATAAAGAGGTTTCACAGTCCTCTTTCCTCAGCTGCACCTTATCACACATCTTAGTTAGACTGCGAAATAAATAAAATGGAATGTCTATGGAGACTTTCCCAGTAAAATGCAAGAGCAGTTTAAAATGATAAGGATAAACCTTATTATACCTTCCTTCACAGGTCAAATACTTCTATATGCAGGTAAGAAGAAGAGCATAATGTTCGTTGAGATAGTACCTGGCCACTGCTTTTGTGTAATCCTCATTTACATATGCCTCTTTTAATAACTCCTTACAAGGATTCCTATCAAATTTAAAATTTTTGAACCATTATTCCTGTCCTCTTGGTATCTCGGTTACAGCAGCTATTGCTTCTGGAGAAACCGATATCTCTAACATGGCTACCTTTGAATTCAAACCAGTGAAATTAAGCGCAAATTCTTTGGTTACCTGTGCATACCCTCCTTGTAGCTTTTTACAAAATCTCCAGCACCCGGCATCTTTAAACGCCTTCTTCACGCCTTCATCTCTCAAGGTTATGTCCAGGCCTTCAGGTTAATTCCTTTGACATTTGCCGGACATGTGCTCCTTTCTCTCCATTTTCACTTTGAGATCTTCACAGTCAAATTCTAACAGCTCCGGTTGAGATGATGATACAACGATACAGCTCCTCTTTTTATTCAGCCTCGCTTGTAATCAGGCTCGCTTGAACAGCCTCACTTGAAATTCAAATCGAAACATGTCTGGTCACTCATGTGACACTCACGACCATTATTAAGGACTATGGACGGTAAAATCTCTTGGGAATGAGTGCATATCAAAAATCTATTGGTGGAGTAGCGGCAAATGAACGTTCAAACATGATTTCAAAAGGTACTCAAACTGACATGAGTGGACAGAAATGCTGACTCACCTATGGACTTGACATTTCAGGAAAGATTCGCTGCGGAATGCACGAATCCATGATTTCGCAGCGCTGTTAGTTATATTTTTTAATGATGCGCTACGAAACTTCTTAATCATTACGCGCTGCGAAACTGCTAGACTATGATTGTGCTGCGAAATGGGAAAATAAGACTGCACTGCGGAATCACTAAAAGACACGGTGACTTGGCATAGACAAGACATGACTATGGAATAATGATGAGTGGAGGAAAGCCAATAGGAGCAGAGTCTGATTTAAGCTTAAAAACCTTTAAAACTCTGAATCCTAAGTGAGAGAAATAAAAATGAAAATAGCTTAAACATAGACCTTTGTCATCAAACTAGGGCATGTAACTATATGCATCAAACTTTTAATTCTAAGAGATAACAAGAGTTTTCTCCCTCCCACCTCCCAACCTCGCTTCTATCAGTATGATTTCGGTTTGTTCTGATCCCTGGGTCCTTCTCCCCATCGACCAGATAGAATCATGGGGTGAGGAGATGCCGTTGAGTCCCGCCAAGCTCAACTACATCAAAATCACTGCTGCATCGGCCCCTCCTGCTGAACTCGCTACTTCAAGTGGAGCTCTTGACTCATACGACTTTTCCCCCTGGTTTGGAGAATGCGCCTCCTCGGATCCGTTAAAGGAAATATTTCCTTCCGACGAAGCCATTATAGATACCATGTCTCTCGAGGAACCTCTGTGGTCCCATCTTCACCACCGTTCCTCGTTTCTCCCTACCCTCCGAGAAACATTGGCTTGTCTCGAGTGCTTTGCTCCATGTCTCCCTTCACAGCCTCTTCAAACGCCCATATTTGGGGAACATTACAGAGACCCAACCCATCGACATCTCTGTCAAACTAGGGATTGTTGAGAACATCTATATAGGAGCCACTTGCACTCCTGAGGAGATTCAAATATATATAGCACTTTTTCGCGAATTCCATGACGTTTTTGCGTGGTCCTACGAAGAGATGCCCGGCATCGATCTGTCCATTGTAGTGCATGAGATACCTATGTACCCAGGTGCCAAACCTGTTTGTCAGCGTTTGCGTCCTGTGCACCCCCGTAAGGATGCAGCTATTAAAGCGGAAGTTGAAAAAATTCTTAAAGCTGGTTTTATTTATCCTATCCCACTCACAGATTGGGTCTCGAACATTGTCCCTGTGGATAAAAAGCAGGGTACTATTCGCGTCTATGTCGACTATCGCAACATTAATCAAGCCTGCCCGAAAGATAACTACCCCACACCTTTCATTGACCAACTCATTGATGAGTGTGCGGGAAGTGAAATATATTCGTTTATGGATAGCTTCTATGGTTGCAATCAGATTAATATCGTGCCCGCTGATCAACACAAGACGGCCTTTATCTGTCCGTGGGGTATTTTCGTTTACAAAAAGCTCCCCTTCGATCTTAAGAATGTTGGTGCCACCTTCCAACGTGCGATGTCTTATGCCTTTCACAATATCCGGCACATTGTACAGCCTTATCTGGATGACCTTCCCACTCATTCAGCTAAGCGCTCAGACCACCCATCACATCTTCGCGAGATTTTTCTTCGCTGTCGACACTACAATATCCGACTAAACCCGCATAAATGTGTCTTCTGCGTCGAATCTGGCCGACTTCTTGGGTTTATCATCTCCCGAGAGGGCATCCGCTTGGATCCCCTTAAAGTCGAGGCCATTTTGAATCTTCCTCCCCTGCTTCTTTGCGAAAACTTCAGAGTTTACAGGGTAAAGCTAATTTCTTACGACGATTTATCTCGAACTATCCTGAAGTGGCAAAGGGTTTCACACGGTTACCTAAGTGTGACACCCCATTTCGATGGGATGCCATAGCTGAGGAGTCTTTTGTACATCTCAAAAATCTTCTAGTTTCCGCCCCTTTGTTGCAGCCTCCAAATTATCATTGTGATTATACGTTATACCTAGCCACTGCTGACACCACCATCGGTATGGTTCTGGTGTCATGCGGAAAGAGTTATTTTTGCGGACAAACCTAACCTCCCTAAGAGTCTAAGACTCTCTAGTGAAAAACAAACCAAACAAGAGCAATCCTTCTCGAAACATACATTATTCTATGAGAAACCAAGTGTTTTCCGATCTTACCTTAGGTCCAACGCTTGCTGTAGCAATCCAGCCTTACTGATCCAGATGAGCTCCTCCTTCACTTTAAGACCTGCATACACTAACAAGGCAAACGATTACATAACACCTGAATATTTCATAAAACAAAGCATATTCATCACATAGACCAAGGAGTACATGAATAATTCATTAACAACAAATCATTGAGAAGAATGGACTTATTTGTATTAAGGAAACAAAAAAGGAACCATTACAACCTGAGCCTTGGTGTTGTGCAAGCTCTTCCCAGGGTCCAACAAGAGATTTCCTCTACTTTGACAAGCTCACCCACTCCCAATATGGCAACAAGGAAGGATAGTGATCTCTCCTCACAAGTCAACAATGGAAGCCCTAATTCCAGCAGCATTTACCCTTTAGAATGTTCAGCTTTCAACCTCCCCTCCTTTGGCCCAAGGCCTGTATTTATAGTATTCTAGAGGAAGTTATTCAGTTCCAACATCAATGGGATACTCCCTCTTTGGATGGGGTAGCTCCTCTCTTGATGGGATAAGTTCCTCTATCATAGGGATGCATGAACCATCTGGAGGCGCTCAATACACGTCAAACACTCTTCTAGAAGGCTCTAGAAGTGACCAAAAGTAAATTTTTTAAGATGAAACTCGCGCCTTTTGACCTTTACAGGGGTACGCACCCAACCTTTAGCTTACAGAGCGTACAAGTACGCAGGTACAGTGTGTTTGGAGTGCGTACACGCAGGCAAGGTAGAGAGAACCTGCGTACCCAGAGATAAACATGTTTTTAAGTGACTTTCTCTCTTTTTGAAGTTTGACATGAAGAGCAGAGGTATGAGGCTTGACAAGGAGGATAATATGACTATTGATGGAGCCATATTAACTGCAGATAGTCATGGTGACAAATTTCAGTGTAACAGATTGCCCCCTAAAGTACGAAACCTGTAATAGATAAGGGTGTTAAATCATATAGGAAGGGTGAAGTACTTTTTCATTTCGAGGATCATCTTGTGGAGAGCCTGGTCAGAACCTGCAATTTTCAACACAAAATACATGTATAAGATCATATCATCGCTGAGGTAGGCATTCCCATACTCAGATCAAAAACTTTAACTATTGGACTAACTACTCTGGTACAAGAATGATTTTATAATACATCATAATCATAGACTCGTGTAGACACAGCATGGACGCAGCCATCTGTTTATGATTGGTCTACAAACATAATGAATACAAAACTCCTCGCAGCCTGGATGGTGGAAACTAGATCCAGGGTCTTCATCTCTACTTCCCGAATTGGTACGATTCTAGCCATGTGAATAAATGAGTCAATGTCGAACATGTAGAAACCACTTGATTACCAGTCAATGATGTGAACTGTTAACAAGCATGAGAGAGACCACCAGTAATGTCAATGGTTCTCAAAGTACCCAGCACAATCCATGAGATGTGAATGAATGAGTCGATGTCGAACATTTCATGGAATCCTTCGATCGCAAGTCAATGACGAAAACTGACGTCGAAGGCGAGAAACCTGCCATTGATGCATGCAGACTCAAGGTACTGACGATTTTCTAAGTCAACTCTCTAGATAATGTGCTGATGTCGATAGAAAGCGACCCGTCGCAGGCAAGCCCACAACACGAAATCATAGTTCAAGTTGAAGAAATGTTGCTGCAAGGACTGACTCAATGATGACACAATGGATGATAGGTATTTTGCGGTTGAATGTTTTGTTTTCAGACCTCTTGAACACATAACGACACAACAGATGGTTTGGTGACGAATGACTCAAGGTCGACTCCCATAACCCGGCTAAAAAATGTCAATGATTTTGGTCAACTGTAAAGGATTTCCCAACCCAGGTGAATGAACAAGCGTCGTGTTCAAGAGTGGTAATAAGGTTTTCTTTGAGACAAAAAAGATATCAAATAGGCTCATTCTTCTCATTTTTCCCCCACCATTTCTAGCAAGTACCTCTTTATTTTTTACAAGCTTGAGGAGGATAACATATGCTTGTTTGTAAGCTCATCCTTCGGATGAGTCCAACTTAGTTTTTGATGCGAACCCTAATAAGGAGTGGTCCGTTCCTATTTGTAATAGAACAGGTCCTTTACTGTGAAATTTTAACGAGTCCAGTATAGGAGAAACTCGACGTTTTTCATATTTAGAGAGTCTGAAAAACTTAGAAGACTCCAGATTGAACTTTTTCATAAATTT
>APFE030686895.1:0-17696 GCA_000404065.3 Pinus taeda | reverse complement strand
TATATTGTGAAAAGAGTTTTACAAAAAGGTGCCTATGAGCTTATAGATTATGAAGGTAATCCCCTGGACAGGCCCCGAAATGGGCTTTATCTCAAGAAATATTACGCATGAGTCCAGGCACTCTCTCTTTTTGTACATACGTATGCTTTCAGCAGTGTGTTGTGTGTGCGTGTTTGTTTAGCTTTTGTGGTATGTCGGCATGATTACCGCTTATTGGGTCTTTTGCTTCTTGAACAAATGTCTGGATCGCCTTACGTTGGTTTCGCTGATGGTGCTTCCCGCAGTACTCACAACTTGTCATCTGCGGCATGGGTGATCTACAATCCTCATGGTGAGTTAGTAGATATTCAAGGGGTGTGTCTGGGTTGTACGACAAACAATGTGGCTGAATATAGTGCTGTGATTGAATTATTAGCTAAGGCAATTAACCTCAGCATTCGCACATTGGTTGTAAACTTGGATTCTCAAGTTGTAGTCCACCAGCTCAACGAACGTTATTCCGTCAAAGATCATCGCATTTTAAGGTTGTATTTACGTGTTAAGTTATTAGAAAGGGTTTTTGATTTCATTACTTATCAACATATTCCAAGACGAATTAATACGTTAACCGATGCATTAGCTAATTATGTATTGGACAGACATTTGCATAAGATGTGAATCAACATAATACAAGAAGCATAAAATACATTAAACCATAACAACATGTATATATATATTATTATATATATAATATATTATATATATATATATATATATAATATGTATATCGTGTGGCGCACCGAGGCGCTCAAAAATAAGTGTACATGTCTAGATAGAGTCTGTGTTCCCTGTACATCTGAGACACATGTCTCTCAAAAAATATATGCAGAAAGTAAGCCTAGAAGTCTGATCGTGGTGGTGCTCATGATAGCACGTCACCGCGTGCACCAATCATCTCAACAGACAATGAACGCGAGTCGGCACCCCCACTGTGTGCCTCTGGTAATCAAAAAGCACGTCCGCCAATCTAGCGTAACCCGGAATCCCTTGGGTGAGTCCCTCGAGATTCTGTATCAGCTCTTCCCCCACGGCACCCCCTGCCTGAGGGTCAGCTACGGGTTGGCCCCTCCGCACTATAGGATACAAGCTAGCTGGTCGCTCTGGCCAACATCTGCATATACATCCAACCATCATCAGAACATACATGTATTAAAAAGAAAAAAAATTGATGAAAATACATAAAACATCAAAAACGAGGAGATCATACCTAACTCCTCCTCCCATTCCTCTCCCTTTGGCAGTGGGAGGTCTACGTCCCCCATGAAATTGGTCCCCGCGTATGGCCAATCCTCTACCATGATCAGCTGACGGTGAAGCCATATGAAGAATTCGGGCTGCCAAGACATCTCCTAGCCCCCTCCTCCTCTGGGCATCAATGATGCCCAGCGAGCTATCCTAGGCTCTCGTGGCAATGGATCAGCCACTACAGCTCCCTGGATCTGGAAAAGTGGTAATCGCTCTAAGAAGAATGACACCACAATTGAGCCATACACGAACTGTTTCACTCCTACACGCTTACAATTTGTAAGCTACCTTTTGATGTTGGTAGTCACCGCTGTAGCCCAATCAAAGATGGTGGGGCTGAGGCATTCTGTCGCTAGTAACAGATGATTCTTACTCGCCTCATGGGGCGCTTGTACCCCAGCTGCACGCGTGATGGTGAATAATATCGCCTTGAGGGACAAGTCCTGGATGGTATTGATAGCCACCTTGGCACTGTTTCTCCCAAACTGTGCCTCTGGACACACTAGGGCCTTTACTTCACCTACCTTCTCTCCGGAAGGTATACTTCCAGTCAAAATAGGGATTTCCCCTCTCTGTGACAGCCCAGTAATGAAATACACATTAGACACCTCCAGCTCTAAGGTTTGGCCCCGTAAGTGAAATACTTGGTCATCCACATCACAAGCATCAATTATGAACCGCAACAACTCAGGTTGAGATCGCATATATGATGTGAGGAAGAACTTCTTGAGGCCACAGTACCTCAAAGCGTTCATACATCCCTCATCCTCGATGGCCAAGGTGTCCACGGCATCGTTTTCCCATTCTTTCCATTCCATCACCATTTTTGCTTGTTTCCTGTACCCACAAGGATAAATAAATCGTTATTAAAACCTTGGTAAATTGATAAACCGGGAAAAATTCAAAATGCAATGGGATTTCCATGTAAAAAATTGGGTCGCGTGGTTAGCGCGACTGTTTCTAAAACAGATGTGCTAATAGAGTGACCCCTTTAGGCAAATCACCCCATTAGCGTAGGTCCGTGCCGGATACCCGCGCTAATGGGGCGAAGCCCTAAATTTTGAATTCCTCCTTGCAGAGGCTCAATCAGGGACAAAATGCATAAAAAAAGGTATGGAAATGGAGCTAAGGGAAACGCCTCTTACCTGGAGCCGACGAAATCTCCAATGCTTGCAGGGATTGGCTGTAATCACCGCCTGAAGTTTGCTCCCCAAACAGACCACTCCCACTATTCAAGAGGTAGAAAGTAAGAGTAATTTTATTTTTTACATTTTCACCATATTTATAGACTTTTTGACTTATTTTTGGGTTTAAAAAGGTTATTTTTGAATACTTTAATATATTTTTGGTTGAAAATGGATTTTACGCTTGCTTCTTGTGTAGTGAGAGGTCTTTTACACAACTTCGCTGGTGAAACGAGTTGTATTTTATACCTTTTCGGACTTGGTAAATACACGAAAAAGTCACTATGGAGTCATCTTTCAGCTCTTTTCTGACTCGCTAAACATGAAAATATTGTCGGGTTGTTCCTCTTGACTCATTAAACGTAAATAAGAGGTGGTCATCTTTAAACTCTTTTCCGACCGTATAAAAAATAAAAAGATCGTCGGGCCTTTGTCATTTCAGGTTCGCTAATGGTAACGAAACGATGTGATATTGATCGCCTTTTTACTTTTTCGGGTCGGTATCACTACTCACAAAAAGTAATCCTCGATCGTAATGGTCGAGTGGTTCTTTCGAGCATAGTTTTATACTTTTTCGGGCTCGAGAGACACAACTTTACGAAAAAGGACACCCTTGGAGTTTTCTTTTTGTTGTCTTTTCAAACTCTCTAAACATGAAAAGACACCGAGTTTTTCCTTTGTCAGACTCGTTAAAACTTTAATGACATCGGGTTTCGTCGTGATGACACTTCTCAAGCATATGCTATCCCCATCAAGCTTGCCACCCAAAAATAACTGGGGTACTCGCCAGAAATGGTGGGGGAATAAAGGAATCATAATCATTGTCGTCGGCAGTATGTCGCTCTTGAACATGGCACTTGTCTGCATTCGTGTTTGGGTGGGGACATCTCATCTTGTTTCACACTTGACTCCGTGGGTTTGTGTTATCCTATTTGACCATTCATCTGCTCATTTCCTTGTCGTCATGGCCTCTGATCATTTGACATCAAATACTACCAAATCCGTTGTTGTGCCGCCGATATGTTCAAGAGAAGTTGACCTCTGCAGGATACTCAACCTCCCTCTGATATCTCACACAAAACATGTTATCCCTCTCTGTCTCGTGTTGATGATGTGGGAAACATTATGGCCCACCTTTGATCAACATCACTTCCTGTCGACTTCAGCTCATTATCCAGGAAGATGACCTAGAGACTCCCTTCAGGTGCCTTAGGGCCTGCATGCCTCAATGGCAGGTTCTTCGTGTTCGACGTGAGGTTTTCATTATTGGCCTCTGATCGAGCGATTCTATGGGTGTTCGACACCGGCTCATTGATTCACACTCCGTGGATTGTACCTGTAGTACCTTGAGGATCATCGTCATTATTGGTGGTACCTCTCGCGTCTATTAATAGTTTTCATCATTGACTGGTAATCAGATGATGTTTATGCATGTTCGACTTCAACTCCTGTATTCACATGCTTGAACTTGTACTGTGTTCGGGTCGAGTTGGATCGCAAGACCCCGGATTGTGCATATTGAAATCTGGGTTGCATTTTGTGGATTATTGTAATCACTTCATGACTCATTTATTGGATGGCTGCGACCATGCCTGAGTCCATTCATTGATCCTCATTAGATGGTTGTGTCCATGCCTGTGATCAAGTCTTTATATACTCTATTACGGATGGCTGCGCCCATCCCACATATATCATGTATTTCAGATATCAGTTGTACTTCTTTTTGCAGGTTCTCCGGCAACCGTGTTTTCAGTCACCATGCTTTAGGGGGCATCTGTTACATAGTAATTTGTCACCATTTGTCACTGTCCCTGTTACCCCTCTCCTGCACCTTGGAGGATGCATTTCGGGACTTGTGAGAAGTGACAAGACTTGAAACCACTTGCATCATTCCCCTCTGAACATGAGCTTCACATGCCCTGAATAAATATCCTGCAGCTTGCCCATAAAAATAGCCATTTTTACATTAGCGCGGGGCCACTGTGTTCTTCCTGTGCCAATGGGGAAAATCCTCTAAAAGGGGCGTGCTATTAGCGCTCTGTCCCAGAGTCGAAATCGCGGCAACCTATTTGGGAAAATTTTTTAACCAATCAACCTCCGAAAGTTCTCTCCAACTCATTCACCAACTGAATCTATGTTAAGTAAGGATGGTTTGGCTTCGAATATCCTTGAATGGGAAGTAGTTTGCCACCCTTCCATGGAAGTTTCCAAGTGATGAAGCAAAATCCATGATTGTTGTGATTGACCTTGTCTCTTCCTCTTTCATCTATAAAAGCTTGGCTCCATGCCTTGAGCAAGCTAGTCGTAGTGGTAATAATACTGGTGTTGAAAGGAAGATATCAAGAGATTAGAGTTGCAAGAGCCTTCTTTGT
This sequence comes from Pinus taeda, assembly GCA_000404065.3. NCBI lineage: Eukaryota > Viridiplantae > Streptophyta > Pinopsida > Pinales > Pinaceae > Pinus > Pinus taeda. Next base: position 12,856 of record APFE030686895.1, on the reverse strand, counting down.
GTCCATAAGGCTTAAACTAAGTGAGGAGATATTTTCACCAAAGAGAGAGAGGTTTGTACCTCATCCCTTCAAGCTTTGCAAGACTTGTGTAGCTGAGCACCCAGCCAAAGGAGGACTTGACGTCAGGACACTGGTTGTATTCTCCTTTGTTGATTATTAATAATAGATGACTATCATTATGGTTCCACTCTCATGGTCTTTGTAATCATTAATGTTGAGTTATATCCTTCCTGACTGATGTATAATTGCATTTATTAGATTTCACGTTTGTGTTTGTGTTGTTCTCTTTGTGTGCAGGTGTCCATTCACGGAAATCGTGGGGGACTGTGACCGGCCAAAGCAAAGGAGCGTGGGCGACGTCTCTTCTACGAACAAAAGCGCTAAAATCCAAGTAGGTCTTCATCACCTACCTTTTATTTGCAATTAGGGACTTGCATGGTAGCATTGTTTGATTGTTGCTAGACCCGTTCTAGGCTAGTAAGGATCGCCTCTATCCATAGAGGGGATTTACCTCTCCAACGGCCCCTATATTTGTCTTTCCAAAATGGGACATCAAATTTCATGTGCACGTTGACGCATCATGTATCGCATTAGGGGCACTACTTACGCAACCAGGCGTGGAGGGAATTGGCCACCCAATTGCGCTCGCAAGTCACCGGTTGTCAAAAGCTGACAAGAATTACTCCACTTCTGAGCGCAAGGGATTAGCAATGTTATACGCGCTTCAAAAATTCTGCCACTATCTGCTTGGAGGTCACTTTAAGATGTATACTGATCGCTCGTCGTTAAAATACCTAGTGAATAAGCCTATGTTGGGGGGGTGCATTTGTAGATGGTCACTATTTTTCCAGGAGTATGACTTTGAGGTCATCGTCAAGCCAAGATGTCTAAATGCAGGCCCAGATCACCTATCCCAAATTGAGACCCGCAAAGAACCCACAAGTCTAGAGGATAGACTTCCGAATTCTTAGCTATATGTGGTGTGCATAGCGAATGGTCATTTTGAAGATATAATCCATTTTTTAACTAGAGGGACCACACCGATGGGCAACGATGAGATCTTGTGTCGATATGTGCTGGAGTTCAAGCGAGGACAAATCCGGGCCGAGGCACATGGGGGGTTCATAGCAGACATTATGCGGGTCATTCTACAGCCCAGAAGATACTTCACGTAGGATTATGGTGGCCTACTCTGCATCAGGATTCGAAAGCACACTTTTGAATCTGTGACGTATGTCAATGAACAGGGAAACCATCATAGGGAGATGAAATGCCACTCCAGCCACAAATGAAATTATAGCCCTTCAAAAAGTGGGAAATTGACTTCGTAGGACCTATCGAGCCTCGAGGGAAAATGAGTGCACGCTACATCATCACAGCGACAGAGTATTTGACCAATGGGCCGAAGCACAGCCGGTTAAGGATTGCACGATTGCAACAGCCACCTAGTTTTTGTTCGAGAACATACTAACAAGGTTTAGATGTCCCAAAATTCTCATGAGGGACTGGGGAATGCATTTTCTGAATGAAATAATCAGCACACTCACTGAGGAATTCCAGATATATCACCAAAAAAGTATGTCGTACAACCCGCAATTGAATGGGACTATGAAGGGATTCCACGAAATCTTAGAGACCGCATTGACTAAGGTCTATAATGTGGGATGAAATGACTAGGACTTATGCATTCCTGCTATGCTATGGGAATACCTAACCACCTACAAGAAGTTGATGGGCCAAACACCTTTCCGATTAGTCTATGGCAAAGAGGCCATTATGTGTATGGAATATATTGTACCTAGTTTGCGGATCACAGCAATCACAGGTATGGCAAACCGCGGGGCTTTGGAAGAAAGGCTTGTGCAGCTCAAAGAACTGGAGGAGGAATGGTTTTTGGTTGGATTCCATTAGAAATTATAGAAACAACGTGAAAAAGCATGACATGATCGCCATATCAAGGTGTGCACTTTCACGAAGAATGATTTATTATTGCTATATATTAGTAAATTTGAGAAATTCCCTCGCAAAATCTGAATGGTTGGTTGGGACCCTTTGTCGTCAAATAAGTTACCGATGGGGGTGCGGTTCAGCTTGCCAAAATCAATGGGACCCCTTCCCAGGTCGACTGAATGGCAGTCGCATGAAGCTCTATACGTGCAGGTTGCCCGCCTGACTAACCGTTCAAGGGACAGTCTCACGGCTCTAGCGAGTTGAAAGAGAGCATGGGATGGTAAAGCAGACTGGGAGGAAGAGGCATGAGTACTAGGATACATGTCAATCTGGCTCATCATCAAGATCGCAGTTGCGCGGTTAGAAGCACATTGCAGTGTTACACCGAGCAGAGTTGACCATTCATGTCACTATTCACGACAAGATGTCTGCATTATGGTTAAAGGGAGCGGGTGGCGGGCAATTAAGAGGAAGAGTATGAGCCATACATGGCATGAGCTGCCACAGAATATCTACATGGACACTGGAATAGGCGAGAATCATGGAATTTGAATTTTGAATCACTTATAAATCACTGAGGAGCATCCACGAGGTGAACTATAGTTCCGCCAAGGGTATGCTAAGAATTGATATGGAGCTGGTTAGTATCTCTGCACACGAGATAAGCTCGAGGGTGGTGATATGGCTGATGGAGTAGCAGGACTATCTAAGGAGCATGGTGTTGACATTCGTGAGCATTCCGTAGTCAGCTGCCTTGATAGTAGGGGTTATACCAGAAAAAGGGACACAGGAAGTAGACTTGGTCCAGATGTCGTCGCCTCACCAACAGGTAGGTCGGAAAACCACAACAATTTAGCAAAATAATGGAAAAACGGAGACCACAGGTGGAGACAAAGCTACTAAGGCATCTATGAAAGACCTTAAGAAGTGGGATCTCATGGACAGAAGCAACAGTCTTGCAAAATTGTAACACAAGCTACAACAGATAGTGCGAAGAGCGAATACAAAGGTTGGAAGTGGCTACAGTGGTACAAGGAGGTTCTGTACACAGATCCCTTGCTCGAGCTAAAATACGATGAAGGGGTGTTCTGTGTTACCGAGCTAAGAAGAATGAGCAGCATCGGTTGCAAGAAGTTGTAAGAACTCTGAAGTAGGAGTCAGATGAAGCATTATAGGAGACAATGAAGAAGCAGTAGGATGACGAGCGTCACTCGGAGGGAGGTGAACCATGAAGCCAAGGTAGCGCATCCCGCCACACCAATGAGTGACTCGAGATGAGTCACGATAATTGTGTTGGGGGACTATTGGCTAGTGTAGGTCCCGCATAATAGTTTTGGGTCTAATAGCATAGAAATTAGGATAAAAATATTGTAAACCTCCAAAATATGTGGAGCGCAAAATGTAAAATACCAAGTCAAAGGGTTGTCTGCCCAAAAAATAATATAACATAATTGGAGGTAAGTTAATCTGTGGACCATAGATATGTATAAATAGAGTGCAGCTATATGAGGGAAAGGTAGTTCTTTTTGGTCATGATCTTGGAGCCAAATTGTAATGGGTTGTTAGAAGGAGTCTAAAAGTGTTTGTAAGTCTGAGTCGAGGGTTTAGGTAGAGGATAGAGGCTCTATAGCTATGTGCGCAGAGGCCTGGAAGAGTCCACAGTTGTGTGCGCAGACCCCTACAACTGAGTGCATAGGGTGGATCTGGATGTAGAGGTGTTAAGTTGAAATAAAGTTAAGTTCATTCTGAAAATTATGTGTGATATATGAACTACAATGAATATGGAATTTTTGTATGGTTAATAAGGTTGTTTTGGTCTACGTGCATTGATTCTTAAATACTTATGAATCAGGTTTTAATCTTAATATGCGAACTGAAGAAAAATGATAAATGTTTTCTTAAAGACCTCTTTAAAGTAAATCTGATCTGCAATACTTCATCCACTAGATTAGATCTATAGACTGCGCAAGGTATTTAGGATCCACGTGAATACAGTGCGGTGCGAAGTTGCAGAATGGAGTGTAAAACCTCCAAACCACATCCAGACATCCCAAGGGTGCGGAAACCTAGTTCCAGCACCCTCCCCTACTACCTCGAGTAAGACTCAGTCCGCACTTCGTAGGCTATCACCGAAAGGGCCGGTAGCTGTGGGATTTGCTTGGTTAAATAATTCTTCTGAACCTGGGTTAGGCCTTTATAAGACAACAAATGGTTGTTTCCAAGACCGGTATCTACGTAAGGGGTGTCTGGTGTGAAATGTAGGGACGTTACAAAGAAGACCGTTGAAGGATTGAAGGGATCAAGGGTAACTATGGCGAGTGTGATTTAGTTACCAGTGTTCAAAGGAGCAAGAGGTGAAGAACCTGATCAATTCCAGTTTGTGCTAACATCGGTATGGAATGTTCAACAAATCATGGATGATAATATTAGAAAGGATACCTTAGTCAGTGCGTTACAGGGGTGAGCACTGACATGTTACATAAAATATTTAGGAAAGCACCCAACGGCGGGGATAACTGAGATTTAGACTGAATTGAAGGAGTTTAGCCAGTTGAAGTCAGAAATGTAGTCGATTATAGGGTTCAAAGAAATTGTGATCATGCTTGGGGAAACCCCATGGGGTTTGGACCAAAGACTAATAGTACTATTCACAAGGCTAACATGGAATTAATGGATGCGAAGCACTGCACTTGGTTTATGGAATCCTTAACACCACATCTAAGGGTGAATCCATCACAATAGAAGATCTCAACCTAGGTCAAAGCACTAGAAACGGCAATGAGGTTACACGAAATTCCATTGCAAGACCCGGGGTTGGGAGTTTAGCAAATACAAGCGCATATCCAAGATTTATGTGTTCAAATGAAGCATCTAAAACAAAAAAAGATACTGCAAGCAGAAGCTCGAGAAGAAGTATGGTGTATAAAGTTTTGAAGCCACGAACAGGATAAAGATCAGTACTAGGTCATACTAAATTTGGTGGCAATAGCTGGACCAACACTATTGCGACCAGAGGCACAGATAGGACCGAGAAGCACAGATCTGCTTTGGTGTGCAATCTGTCAGGTGGAAAGAGAGCACAACACTGATAACTATCAACTGTTACCAAAATACAACCAGACCCCCCAAAAGTTATTCTATAACCTTTGTAGGTCGGTGGGCCACGAGGAAAGAGACTGTCATAGCTACCAATTGTCAATGGACCAATCATCTGCCTACAGAATGTAGACTGAGGTGTAAGGTCAGGATTCAGCCGTGGCGATCATGGACTGTGGACGAGGATGGGGTGAAATGGGGCCAGGAAGGGGTTGCGGGTAGCTAATCTGCTACAACTGCGGAGGACCAAGACGTTATGCATGGGATTGTACCAACCCAACTAGAATTTTGTGCAGTTATTGTGAGTAGTTTGATAATGAGCTAATATATTTTCCTACACTGATAGCAAAAATTCGTGAAAGAAAAGCAGTGCAACCAACAACAACCCAGAATGTACAGATGATGAGGTTTGAACCCCACGAGGATGATCCCAAGCTCAACATGGTACTGAGGAGTGGCATGGCTACAGGAGTGGATGGATAGAACTCAGGGGCGATAAGGAGACATATCGGGAAGCTCGGGAGAGTTTCGCGAAGGTCTCTACCCGAGGTAATAGAGATCAACTCGAGTCAGACAAGGATCCCTCGATGATAACTACCTTTTTAGAGACATGTATAAAATTGCTTTACGACAAGAAGGCGTTTAAAGGCTTATAGGAGTTAATAAATAGATGTGCAAGATGGAGCGAACCTCGCGTCATTCGAAAGTTGGGAAGACATGCATCATGGAATGTAAGGGAAATGTGGTTAACAACACAGATCGACGATTATGAGATGGAGCAAGTCATTTTGGATCTGGACTCAGATGCCAACGTATTGCTAAAACAGACATGTGAGTGCATGGGTAAGCCTACACTACAATGGTCCCCTATCCAATTACAAATGGAAAATCAACAGAAGGTGCTCCCCATGGGAAGCCTACAAGGGGTTGCAGTAGACCTTGACGACACAAGCACCCACATGGACTTTGAAGTTATTGACCTCATGGATGAAAATATGCCCTATCCTACATTGTTAGGAATAGATTAGGCCACCGAGATGAACAAATTTATTAATCTAAAGAAGAGGACAATGATATTTGAAATAAAGGCACTCTGCATCATCATTTCGCTAGATCTGATTGAAGGACCGCGCTACATCGAATAGGTGCATTTTTCCGGGAAAACTAGTGTCATTTCGATTTGCTATTCCCACTAAGATTGGTACCTATCTTAGAAACAAACAATCAAAGCAATTTACGATTTCCTCTATGTATGATAGATAAGAGAGAAGCAAAGGGACCAACTTGGATCTCCCGCTTGACTCCTTACTTGATTTATCCCCTCCTTGATAGAGCTTACAAATCCTTTCCTACTTGTCCCACTTAGAGAATACCTGTAGAAACAACGTAACAAAGCATGATCAAAGCATCTCGATCTATTTTATCATAAATAATGTAGAATCAGAAATACATTGAGCATACAACGACATTTACAAATAACAAGATTCACAATTACACGATTGTATGGAGGGAAACTCAAAGAACTTTATTAAAATAAAAGGGAGAATTACAACCGAGCTGTCTGATCGAGCATCATCCTCCCAGCATCAAAGCCCTCTTCACCTCATGAAAATCAAGATCACCCAACAATACAATGCTTCTTCTCAAAGACAAACTATTAACACTTCCTTACAAATTACAAAATTCTTGCCTCCAGATCTCTCAGATGAGGGATCCATTTATGGATATTTGCAAAGGTGTGAGTCATCTCTAGGTTTTTTATTAGTGTCATTCCACTTGTAGTTCCGAATTCCACTTCGAGATTTCTTGGATCTCTTACTCATCCTTGGGCGAATTCAGAGAGGCAAGTGTCATAGGAGAAGTTTCTATAAGATTCCATGAGCATCCACTTAGCAAACTATCTCATACATTTGTCCATTCTCGCTCATCACACCCCACAGAAGGCTTGTTCAGTATGCATCGCACCTAGCTAGTGTAGGAGTCAGTATACATCGCACCCTGACAGTGGAGCAGTGAGTATAGTCCAGTTTTGGCCAGTTCTGAGTGGTTTTTTAGGTGGAAATTCTGGGGAATGATGTAATCAGTTGACTATGATCCTTTAGGGTATGAAACAAAACCTTTAAGGGTTAAAGAGCCTCTGGTTTATCAACATATAAGATTGGGGTTGCAGTGTCCAAATATGTCTATAACAGTGCATGCTAGAGAATGCAATGATTACATAGATGGTAGCTACAGAATGTCTGCCCAAGAGTGAGGACAAGTGAAGACATCAGAGGATAGAAGAATATCATGGGGTGATGGAGAATCCTACACTTCTGATTTAGATGAGGAAGACGAACAGTGGTGTAATTGGTTGAATAGAGTAACCACTCTACACTGCAACATGGTGACGAAATCGCTGTATTGCATAAGGGCCCAAGATCCTAAATTGCCAAAGTATGATGGGTTGATGATGGTAGATGAATTCCTAACCAAATTTAAAATCTTAGTACCAGAGCACCAACAGTTTGATGCGATGAGATGGGTGTTGCGCGTGATATCTGCGCAATGGTGGGGCACACATGAAGGAACGTTCGAAGATTAGCACGCCTGTAGGCGCATAATGAAGATCATATTTGGGAAGCCGCAACTATGCATAGTTGAGATATACGATGGATGTGATGATCCGTGCATGCACCTGACCAGGTGGATCAAAGAATACAGAAAGGAACCTCAGCCATAATGGGTGCACTTATTTTCTCACACCCTAGACATCATTCCCATAAACTGGTACACGAAAAACGGAGCTCCGCCACGACGCAAGTGAGTGGGATATCTCATGCGCAGGGTTTTCATTGACATTTGTATTCAAAGATCAATGGATTGATCCCATGGACGAAGTGTTAGAGCTGGTAAATGCTGTCATATTCAAGACATAGTTAGAGCTAGAGGAAATTGTGCAGCCCGACTGGTCGCGACAGCTGAGAGAGGCACTTGAATGTTATACTATCCAAGTAGAAGATGATGAGGAAGATCCGAAAAACATCAATATTTTGGAATCAGAGGTGGGCCATGACGTGCGCAGACCCAAAGTCGAAGATCCAGATATCAAGATGCCATTAAAAATGAAACAAGTTAACATTGGAACCAAAGAAGAACCAAAGTATGCAACACTTGGGGACTACTAGGACAATGCCACAGTGGAGGTCATCGAATTGTTTTGAGAATACCAAGATTTTTTCAGAATAAAGATCAAGGAGCTAAAAGTGATCCTATGAGACTTAGGAATGATGAAGATAACATTAAAGCTAGACGTGAAAATGTGGGGGGCCAGGAATCCTACTCTTTCGTGGATAGGTTCTCAGGATACCACCAGATCAAGATCGCACCACAGGATAGGAGTAAGAGAATGTTTGCTACTAAATGGGGTTGTTTTTAGTACACAGTGATCCCCTTCAGAATGAAGAATATGTCGGAAATTGTTTCATGAATAGTAGTCACTGCATTCAAAGAATTTAGCCACAAGTTCTTGGAAGTCTACCTTGATGACTGGACCGTGTTTGGACTGGTTAAGAAGCACGTAGCAAGATTACAGTTGATGCTGGATACTTGATGCTAACATCAGATTCTGCTAAACTTGAAGAAGTGTACTTTCCTGGTCCCATTCGGGAACCTGCTGGGCCATGTGGTCTGTAAGCAAGGCCTGATGGTGTATGCAGCAAAGATCATCATCATACTCAATCTACAAGCACCGCGAAGTGTCAAGAAATTACACGTCACACTAGGACACATAGGATACTATCGAAATTTCATCAAAAGCTACACTCAGATCATGGCTCCGATGGAATAGTTGCTGAAGAAGGATGCTACATATTGCTCGAATGAGGAATGTAACAAAAGTCTGGAGACACTTAAGGAAAAGATGGCATTGGCCCCTATATTGGTCTTTCTGAAATGGGATGTCGAATTTCATGTGCACGTTGATGCGTCATATATTGCATTAGGGGCAGTACTTACGAAACTAGGCACAAAGGGAATTAACCACCCAATTATGTTCGCAAGTCACTGGTTGTCAAAAACTGAGAAGAATTGCTCCACTTCTGAGCGCGAGGGATTAGCAATGGTATACGTGATTCAAAAATTCTGCCACTATTTGCTTGGAGGTCACTTTAAGATGTATACAAATCACTCGTCATTAAAATACCTAGTGAATATTGTGTTCGGGGGGTGCATCTGCATATGATTTTTATTATTCCAAGAGTATGACTTTGAGGTCATCGCCAAGCCGAGACATCTAGATGCAGGCCCAGATCACCTATCTCGAATTGAGACTAGCGAAGAACCCAAAAATCTAGAGGATGGACTTCTGGATGCTCAGCTATATGCGGTGCGTGTAGCGGATGGTCATTTTGAAGATATAATCCATTTTTTAACTACAGGGATCGCACCGATGCGCAACGATGAGATCTTGTGTCGATATGTCCCAGAGTTCGAGCTAGTATAGATCCTAGCTGAGGCGCATGGCGGGGTTGCTAGCAGACATTAAGCAGGTCGTGCCACAGCCCAGAAGATACTTCACACAGGATTATGGTGGCCTACTCTGCATGAGGATTCAAAAGTATAGTTTTGAATCTGTGACATATGTCAATGGACGGGGAAACCTTGCCGGAGAGATGAAATGCCACTCCAGCCACAAATGATGCTACAGCCCTTCGAAAAGTGGGCAATCAACTTCGTAGGACCTATCAAACATCGAGGGAAAATGGGCGCATGCTACATCATCAAAGCGATAGAGTATTTCACTCGATGGGTCGAAGCACAACCGGTTAAGGATTGCATGACTGCAACAGCTGCGTAGCTTTTGTTCAAGAACATACTAACAAAGTTTAGATGTCCCAAAATTCTCATGAGGGACACGGGAATGCATTTTCTAAATGAAATAATCGGCGCACTCACTAAAGAATTCTAGATATATCACCAACAAAGTACACCGTACCACCCACAAGTGAATGGGATTGTTAAGGGATTCAACAAAATATTAGAGACCGTATTGACCAAGTTCTGTAATGCATCACGAAATGACTAGGACTTATGCATCCCTATTGTGCTATGGGCATACCGAACCACTTGCAATAAGTTGATGGGCCAAACACCTTTTCAGTTACTCTATGGCAAGGAGGCCATTATGCCTATGGAATATATTGTGCCTAGTCTACGGATCGCAGTAATCACAAGTATGGCAGACCGTGGGGTTTTAGAGGAAAGGCTTGCATAGCTCAAAGAACTGGAGGAGGAACGGTTTTTGGCTGCATTCCATTAAGAAGTATAAAAACAACATGATAAAGCGTGACATGATCGCCATATCAAGGTGTGTACTTTCAACTAGAAGGATTTATTATTGCTATATGATAGTAAATTCAAGAAATTCCCTAGCAAACTTTGAATGCATTGGTTGGGACCCTATGTCATCAAAGAAATTACCGATGGAGATGCAGTTCAACTTGCCAAACTCGATGGGGACCCTTTCCGAGGCTGAGTGAATGGCAATTGCCTGAAGATCTATACAGTTAGTTTGGTCGCCTAAATAACTGTTCAAGGGACAGTCTCACGACTCCAGCCAGTTGAAAGAGAGTGCAGGATGGTAAACCAGACTGGGAGAAACAGGTGCAAGTTCCAGGATACGCGTCGATCTGCTCATCATCAAGATCATAGTCACACGGTTAGAAGCACGTTGCTGCGTTACTCTGAGCAAAGATGACCGTTCATTTCACTATTCATGATAAGATGTATGTATTATGGTTAAAGGGAGTGGGTGGCAGGCAATTAAGAGGAAGAGTACTAGCTAGACATGGCACGAGCTACCACAAAATCTCTACAGGGATGTTGGAATAGGCAGGAATTAGGAAATTTGAATTTCAAATCGCTTATAAATCACTGAGGGGCATCGACCGGGTGAACTATACTTCTACCAAGCATATGCTAAGTATTGATATGGAGCTAGTTAGTATCTCTACACAAGGGATAAGCCCAAGGCTAGTGATATGGCTGATGGAGTAGCAGGACTATCTAAGGAGCACGGTGTTGATAGTCACGGGAATTCCGCAGTTGGATACCTTGATAGTAGTGGATGTACTTGAAAAATCAAGACACGAAGTAGACTTGGTCCGAAGGTCATCACCTCGCCCATGGGTAGGTCACTGAACCGCAACAATTCAGTAAAAGAATGGAAAAACAGTGACCACGGGTGGAAACAAAGTTACTAAGGCATCTACGAAAGACCTTAAGAAATGGGATCTCACGGACAACAACAACAGTCTTGCAAAATTGCAACACAAGCTATAGTAGATAGGGCGAAGAGTGGATATGAAGGTTGGAAGTGGCTTCGGTGGTACAAGGAGGTTCCGTACGTGGTTCCCCCACTCAAGCTAAAAACTGATGAGGGGGTGTTTTGTGTTAACTGAGCAGAGTGGAATGAGCATCAACGATTGCAAGAAGTGGTATGAAAATTGAAGTAGGAGTCGTGTTAGCCTTCTGCTCATAGCAGGTATTCATTTTTCATAATCGACATTTCTACATACCAAATATGTCATACTTTGCATGTTGCAATGTTCCATATTTGTTACTGAGGCCAAAGAAGTGTCCATGAGAGTGTGCTAGTCTAAGTGCCTCTACTGTATTCCAATTTTGATGATTTATTCCATCTTTGAAGAGTTTTCAGTTAAAGGGAGGTCCAAACAGCTTAATCTTGGTCTCCCTAGGCTTCAATTTCCTGTTGTAGAATATAGAGAATCATTATCTGTCCAAACAGCTTAATCTTGGCAGATTCTTAGATAGGTAGAGAAGCAAGGGTGCTCAAGAGCCTAATCTGAGCCCCTAGATGAAATAAGTATAGATGTAGATAGGAGGACGGTAAAAAAGAAAAAGTTGAAAAGATGGGTTTGCTAGTTCAAGTGCACCCAAACCAAAAGAAGAAAAAATGGTAGGTAAAGTAGGCTGGGTAAGTAGTTTTGTGGTTGCAAAAATCAAGCTATGTGATCCATTTCATGTTTTCAAGTGTTATATTTATCCAGATCACAGTTTTGAGGCACTTTTTCATTTTGATCATATCAAGCAGGGCATCTCTAACTCCCCTTTCTTCTTATTTCCCAAATCACTCACTAACATCCCCTTGAGGACCTTGGGATCTGCCCAACCAGTCCTGTTATCCCTCCACTTTTCCCCTACACTTCACCTCGCAAATTCATATTAACTCATAAATTTATTATATAGCTCCCTAAATACTTTCCCACCCCTATTTGCTATTTAAAACTATATAAAATCCCAAAAATATTACATATCCCACCCTATAGCACTATAGCTATGTAACATGCTTTGGGAGATATTGGTCCATTTGGGACTAATATAAACCCTTTTGTATCCTAACACAGAGTTACTTTAAACCCTGGTTAAAGTAATAACCATTATGGTCCCCCTCCCTCATTTATTAACTTAATCTTCCCCCTCCGCGTGCATTATTATCGGTTTGATGTCCAAAGGTTTAAAAACATTTAACTCTACCGGCGCGCATAACCCGCATAAACCGTAAACCCACTTTCCTAAACTCCCCCCCCGACTGAAATTAAATAATTATAAAAGGCACTGCAGGTCGTCCCTTATCCTTTCGTCGCCTTCTCTGTTCCACCATCCGTCCGATTGCCCATGCCCTAGATCTACAGTGGGTGTTATGTACCTAGGGGGGGTAATATGGGGTACTGAGAGAGGTACCCAAGGTAATAATGTAATAATGGGATGGGCCATAGTAATAAATAAGGTGGTTAACCCATGTCATGTA